>CAUYON010073914.1:0-36498 GCA_963573935.1 Arctocebus calabarensis | reverse complement strand
GAAATATTTGGGAGTTTACCTAACAAAGGATGTGAAAAATCTCTATAAAGAGAACTATGAAACTTTAAGAAAAGAAATAGCTGAAAATGTTAACAAATGGAAAAACATACCATGCTCATGGCTGGGAAGAATCAATATTGTTAAAATGTCTATACTACCCCAAGCAATATATAATTTTAATGCAATTCCTATTAAAGCTCCATTGTCATATTTTAAAGATCTTTAAAAAATAATACTTCATTATATGGAATCAGAAAAAACTAAATGTGACCCATGCGGAGGCTGAGAGTATATGAAGCGGAGGAGATTCCAGTTTCTGTTTTTCATGTTTCCCTTTCTCAGTGACTTTTTTTTGGATATCCCCAAATTCGTATCTGGCTCCGGTTGGGATCTTTTCCTCTCCATTAATCTTCCAAGTGAAAATCTTGAAACTTCACTTCTTTCTCTAGCATTTTTCTATATTGTTAATTGATGTGTTTTTTATTGTTGGAAAAGGAAAGAGGAGAAAGGAAGTTAAGGATTTTATATCTTTTGGATTTCTCAATATTTAATTTTTATTTGCCTTTTTTCTTGATTACTAATTTATTAAGTGTTTTTAAAAACAGGTATTTAAAAAAATATCTATTGCTACTACATAAGTATTATATTACATAAGTACAAAATGATTAACCAAAGATAAAGATAGTATAATAGTAAAGATATAAAAATCAGGAGTATGACTTTATATCTTTATATAAAGATAAAAAAATCAGGAGTATAATACCAACATTCCTGAGTGGCATAAAAAGAGATGGCAGGGAAGAAGAAGATCTTGCATCTCACTGTTTTCTGCACTAGACAACAGGTGGTGGTGTGGATTTCTAAACCAACTTGTTTTTGGTTTGGAAATTGATGAGGGTTTTTTGGTGCAGGAATGGCTTTGGGATAAGTCAAGGAGAAGGCACTGTGCAGCTTACACATAAGTCAAGTTTGGTCTTTACAACTCATGAAACTTCTGATCTGGTTGGAGACAAAAGGCTTGCATATGTAACCCAACTACAGAAGAATTGAAGCACATGACAAATCACTAAATTATACATTAAAAGCAATAAGTGTAGTACACCCATAGCTCTAAATTCAACCCAGAACCAATGACTGGGAAATTTTCCTGGAGAGCACTTAGTTTTCCTTTAGCAATCCCTCCCTAAATTATAGTAAAAATCCTTATATTTGGAATTTTATGAATTTGTTGATTATTACAATCATAACCACTTTTTAAAATAAGATCTTCTTTTAATACCTACTATAAAATTTTGCTCTTTGGAGAGGAACTGGGAAGAAGTGAGGTGTGTTTCTCAAGACACTAAATCCAAACAGTCTTGAAATTTACCAAAAGGCAGATTTTTCTTTTCTTCCTTCCTTGGCTATGAAAATATTCTTTATGACACAGCCTTCTTTTCCATGCCCTTTCATAACTTGGGAGGGTTGGTTGGCAAATTTCCAGTAAGTAATGCTCTAATAGACTCAAACTGTCTCCTTGGCAAAGAATTGAAAAGCCCTGTGGCTAAAAATGTCAAGTCTGGGATGCTAAAGCTCTACAAGAGACACTATAGGGAATGTTGTTCCCTGCGCTGGGGAATAGGCTGGGTAACAAATGTCTTTTTCCCAGCTTGTCAATGCCTACGATGCAAAGAAAACAATATTAAAAGGAATGGGGGAATGTTCAGGTAGCAAAAAAGAAGACACTTTATTTGAATATTTTAAAAAATGTTTTTATGAATTTTTGATAAATATGTGCTAATGATTAAATATCACATTAAAAGGATCAACTAGATCCTTAAATCATCATGGATTTAAGGCCATAGATAATTGGGAAAAGGTCAAAACACTCTCAGATCTCTAATTTCATGATAGTAAACTTGCATTTCTTTCATAATATTCATAGAATGCTTATGATAAATGCAGTGCAAATGGATACTTCATTCCCAATAAGGACTATTGAAATTAAACACATGTATGCTGAGTACTGCCATTCTGGGTGTATTTTATATTCCAAAGACAAGTGAATCATGACTAATTGACATAGGTATGTATATATTATTTGTATATACACATATATGTATATGTGTGTATGCAATTTTAAAAAATTAAAATGTTTTTTCCCCTTTAGGGAGAGTTCTTTCAGGCCATAATTTTACATCATGGAGTATTGGTTGAGAGAATGGTGCTTGGATCAGATTGCCTGAGCGAAAACTATTTATTAGGTGTGTAAGCTCAGGCAAGTGACTGAACTGTTTTGTGTAGCAGAAACTTCATCTCCAAGATGGGAATGATAATTGCCCCTGTCCCATGCATCGAGTGATTGTGAAGATTAAATGAGTTAAAACATGGTACCATATAATGTACAAAATGAATGTGAATTTTCATTATAATTACTGCCATGTGTAAGGCCCCATGCTAGTCGATCTGAGAAGTAAGAGTAAAAATAAACAGTTTACATACTTATATAGTTTATTGCCTATTTGGAAAATCAAGCTACATTTCTATGTAAAGTAAAATATTAATATCTCAGAAGAAAACTAACAGTTCTATTAAGCAGCACAGATCAGTCTCTTAAAAACAAAAGCTGTGGCGGACTGGTGACATGGACCAGGGGACTTTTTTATATAAAGTGTCAGCCTCACCTTTGTGTCTGTTCACCTGATGCTTATCTCTTTGATACGATGAAAGAAGTCTCAGGCAGATTATATGATAACATGGTTTGCTGTGGTCCAGCCTATGTTAATCTGGCAGTGGTTTAGCAATGGGTGAGCATTAAATGATGCAGATACTGATGCTGGATTAAAGCTTTTGACAACAGAGATGAGTTGATTTGTGAGTACCCTGAGAAGTGGGCCAGCTTGCCAATGTCTGCAGTTTATAGAGAAATAGTGACTGCTTTAGCTGATTTTTCTGAGATTTACAGAGAGTACCAAACTGTGATTATCCAGCTTAAGAGGTAATTCTGTACAAGAACTAGTGCAGAACAGTATGTATCTAAATGCCAAAAGAACAACACATTTAACAAGTGTTCCATGAGGGCAAGGACAGGGCTGCTTATTATGGTTTGGGATGACCGTGGAAGGTCTTGGCAAAATGTGATTATGAATGAGCCTTAATAAGAATTTGAGGTAATACTTTCACTAATTAATTTTTTTTAACTCCAATATTAGGTCCCCCAACTTAATTTTTAAATTTGTTACTCCAAATTTTCACCAAAAGACTGTCCCTGAATGGTGTTCCATAACAAAGGACATTTTTTGGCTAACTTATGAGTTTAATAGGTTTCTGTGGGTTGATCTGAAGATGTAGCCTTCATCTAAAACGTTGGGAAGCAGAGGGTCCCATGAATTTCAGATAGTTAACATACAAACTCAGTTTTGAAAACTCTGCTTTAATTGGTTCTTTCATTCAACAAGTTATTTATTAAGTGCTTGTGATAAGTCAAAGTTGTAGGCACTGAGGATACATCGGTGAACAAAAACAAAGATCCTTGCCCTCATGGAGCTGACATTCTAGAGAACGGAGATAGTTAAACCTTAAATGGAGTAAATAACTGATTTACTAAAGAAAAAATAGAGGAGGATAAAATAAATGGAGTGAGTGGCAATTTTAAATAGGATGGTCATTGAGAAGGTGACTTTAAGTAAAGTGTGAAGGGAGCTGGCCAAGGTTATCACATCAGGGGAAAGAGCATATAAGGTAGAAGGAAGAACCAGTGCAAAGGCCCTGAGGCAGTAGCTTATGAGTGAGTTTAAGATCAGAAAGGAGGCTAGTGTCTTTGGAGGGAGAGTGGAAGACAGAAACAAATGAGGTCAGAAAGGTAACTTGTGTAGTGTTAGGAAGGGGACTGGCCAGATCATGCAGGGCTTTGTAGGCTATTAAAGAGGGTATGAAAAAGTTAAACATCACTTGTATTGGCTGGCTTAAAGTAGGGTTCACCCATACCAAAATAATTCCTCCTTTTACCTGCATCCTACACTAAACTTCAATGTTCATAGAAATTACCTTGTTAAAATTCAGATTCTGATTTAGTAGGTCTGGAGCACAGCCTAAGATTCTGCATCTTTGACAAGCTTTCAGGAAATACCAGGTTGCAGCTCCACAACCACACTTATTTATTGAATAAAAGAGTAAAAGAGATACCAAGCTTCCAGCGGCGTTGAGGCTGGTTGAAAAAGGCCCCCCTTTCCCTTTGAGCCTGAAAGACTATCTCAAAAGGTTTTTCTTTACACTTTCATATTAGCCATGGGTTTCCTCACTATTCATGGTCCCATTAGCTGGCTAATAAGAACATGGTCCAGGGCTGACTCCAGGAACATGGAGGAAGTTGTGGCTGGTTCCATACACAGTGTAAGAAGTTTCTAGTGTTTCTTCGCTACAACTATGGAGGCTTTGCTTCTGAACCTCATCTAGGGCTTCTTCACTATTACTATGGAGTCTCTGCTTCTGAACCTGAACTTGGAAAAACCTATTCTGCTCTTTGAGGGATAATTTCACACTCTGATCACGTTCATGTCTTTTTCTTTTTTTTTTTTTCCAGACAGTTTCACTTTGTCTCGCTCAGTAGAGTGCTGTAGCGTCACAGCTCACAGCAACCTCAAACTCTTGGGCTCAAGCGATTCTCTTGCCTCAAGCCTCCTGAGTAGCTGGGACTACAGGCGCCTGCCACAACGCCTGGCTATTTTTTGATTTCAGTTGTCATTGTTTAGAAGGCCTGTGTCAGGCTCGAACCCACCAGCTTTGGTGTATGTGGCCGGTGCCCTACTCACTGAGCTATGGGTGCCGAGCCCACGTTCATGTAAGCTCTCACTCACAATCTTCACACCAGGCCCTAAAACTTGAGTGATAGTCCAGCACTGAAACGTAGGCCTGAGGCAGTTGGGCGAAGTGGGTTATGTTCTCAGGCAGAAGAGTGTTCCTGTGTGTTAACAGGCAAGGCTGAGGTTTTTTTTTTTTTGTAGAGACAGTCTCACTTTATCGCCCTCGGTAGAGTACTGTAACATCACAGCTCACAGCAACCTCCAGCTCCTGGGCTTAAGCGATTCTCTTGCCTCAGCCTCCTAAGTAGCTGGGACTACAGGTGCCTGCCACAGTGCCCAGCTAGTTTTTTGTTTTTTGCAGTTCCGCCCAGGCCGGGTTTGAAAGGGCCACCTTTGGTATGTGCGGCCGGTGCCCTACTCATGAACCATAGGCGCCGCCCTAGGTTGAGTTTCTTAAAGAGCCAGCACAGTAATTTACATTTGAGCAGGCCTGGCAGGACTAGCCATTTGCAAATATAAACCATAGGTTAAAGGAGTAAGACAGCTGTGGATTTGAATTGTGCTTCTACTTCTTACTATGTAATGTTGGGAATGTTCCTTACCGTCTCTGAGCTGCAGTTTTCTCATCTGGAAAATGGGGATGATACCAATACTTCCTTCATAAATTGAAATAATGCATGTAAAGTACTTAGTAAAGTGCCTGACACAAATGATACAGAATACTAGCTGCTATTACTTTGATAATTTCTACTAACATCCCACCACACATCAAATCGCTTTAAGGCTTGGCATTATAGCAACTACTTTTACGTCCTCCTGGAATTACGGTACCAGAGCAAATCCCTTAGGAAAGGCGTTCAAAGATGAGACACAGAAGTTAGCAGTTTCATCTTGATACCTGACGCAAGAGGTAACTGAAGTAACTGAAGATGTTTAGTTTAGAAAATAGATGATAGGGTGCCAGGTCGCTATGGCTTTGTTAAGGTTGTCTTGCATAAAAGGAATAGAGGAGTTCACTGAGACCCTGAGGGCACAACTAAGATTAACCGGCAGAGAGTCAGGGAAGCACACGCCAGACCTGCGTCAAAGAAATGTCCCCCGCAGCGCCCGCGGGTCCGCACGGGCGGGGCTGGGGAGGGGGGCGTCTGGTGCGCAGCTGCGGCCGCGGGGCCAATCACTGGGCGAAGCCTGTCCTCGCGCGACTGTACACTTCGTACACTCGTGACGTTGACGGTTGCCATGGAGATGCCCACTCGGAAGGCGCAGCGAGCTGGCGCCTGGAGTCGCAGGGTCCGAGCGTGGCTTTGAAGCCGCGTCCTCTATCACCATGAGCGGCCGAAGTAGGGGTCGAAAGTCCTCCCGCGCCAAAAGCCGGGGCAAAGGCCGCGCCAAAACCCGAGTCCGCGCTGGTCCCGACGATGCCCCGCGCCACCCGGATCCACCACAGTGCCAGAGGCTCGGGGAAGACAACAAGGCGGCACAGGTGCGAGCTGGCGCGGGGTGGGGTGGCCTGGAAACCGCTGCGCCCGCGTTGCCCGCGTTGCCCGCGCCGCCTGCGCTGTTGGCGCCTCCCGCGCCGCCCGCGCTGCCGCTCCGGCCGGGGGACGCGGCAGCCTGCCGGCTCCCCCTGGATTGTGGTCTCGCCCTCCGGGCCCGTGCCGCCGGCGACCGTGGGCAGGCCGCGACCAGGCCCGGCCCCGGAAAGACCACATCTCTCTCGGAGCGTCTGGCGACAGACACTGTCTTCGTGGGAACTGTGGGAACCGTGGGAAGGCCTAAAAATGTCCCCCGCTTTGGAAATCGGCGAGGCCCTGCTGGAAAGAAGGCCCCAGAGACTTGTAGCGCAGTGGGGCGCGGCCCTCAGGCTGTGGCTTGTGGGAAGCTGAAGAAAGGGCCAGCGGGTGGCGAGTGTACCTCAGGCTCCGCGGGGGAAGAAAGGAAAGTGGATAAGGATGCAGGGTCAGGGCCCCCTGTGACAGAAGGCAGCATGGATACTCTGGAGACCGTCCAGCTGAAGCTGGAGACCATGAATGCCCAGGCAGACAGGGCCTACCTTCGGCTTTCGCGCAAGTTTGGCCAGTTGCGATTGCACCACTTAGAGCGCAGAAACCTCCTCATCCAGAATATTCCAGGATTCTGGGGGCAAGCTTTTCAGAACCACCCCCAGCTATCATCTTTTCTCAACAACCAAGATAAAGAGGTACTCACCTACTTGAACAGTTTGGAGGTGGAAGAGCTTGGCCTTGCCAGATTGGGCTACAAAATCAAGTTTTACTTCGGCCGCAACCCCTATTTCCAAAATAAGGTGCTGATCAAGGAATATGGGTGTGGTCCTTCGGGACAGGTGGTGTCTCGTTCTACTCCTATCCAGTGGCTCCCAGGACATGATCTTCAGTCCCTAAGCCAAGGAAACCCAGAGAACAACCGTAGCTTCTTTGGGTGGTTTTCAAACCACAGCTCTATTGAGTCTGACAAGATTGTGGAGATAATCAATGAGGAACTGTGGCCCAATCCTCTGCAATACTACCTTTTGAGTGAAGGAGCCCGCGGAGAGAAAGGGAAGGAAAAAGAGGGGAGGCAAGGTCCAACTAAGCAGCCAGTGGAGACCCCGGAGCCTGGGGTGACCCAATCCAACTGATTCTGCATAAGTCTCTACTACCTCCTGCCGGATCATTCCTGGCTCACTACATGTGTGTTTGGCTATCTGCCTTCTTTTCATGTTGGCCTCTGTGTACCATATCCCCTTTAGGACTCTCGCTACAAGAATATGGCATTTATGATCATGTTCTTTTGCCTCCTCAAGGTCTTCTCTTTTTACATTAATGTCACATGTTGTATGATTTCACGGTACTGTTTATATGTTCAACACACATACTTCAAATGTGTTCTGCCTTTATCTACCTTGACTGGACCCTGTTGACTCTGGCCTTTTCCACTTGTTTTTGACCTGGACACTCAAAAGTCATCCTCCTGGAGGACTAGTGCATCGTCAAGCTCTGCTACTTCAGGCCTAGTGACTTGCTGGACTTTCTGTTCTTACTGGTCATGCATGTCATTCTTGGCAAACATTTCTATTGCCATTGCAGAATGAAGCCAGTGCGCATGATATTGGCCATCAGCCAAAACTTATACAGTTTCATGGGTCTGGGGTCTTCAAGGTGTTATTTACTTTATCTCTGGTTTTATCCTGCTGGCCATCCAGCAGAATGGCACTTGACTGCTGGGCATGCGTGAGGCTATGGGCAAGAATTAGTATGCCATGTGTTTTATGCCATCATGAGTCTCTTGCCTCTGGGACTTCCTATGGGTGGACCTTTGCTAAGGTCTACTTTATGCCATGCCCTCTTGCTGTCAGGCCATTGAATTTTGCTAGTTGCTGTTGGCCCCAGTTGGCTTCCTGGTCAACAAGAACCTCAAGAACTGCCTGTGAACTCAGGTCCTCTGCCAGTGCATGAGACACACACCTACTCTCCCCAGCCTTCCAGGATCCCTAAAGGATCCCCACTAGCTGCTAGACTGAAGGACAGGCTGGTATGTGTGGACATGTGCTCACTATCACTATGCTGTGGATTCAGGTGAGGGTGGAGACTGGACTCACAGACCATCTAGGTATCTTCATCAGCTTCTTAACCCTTTCTGAGACATGACCAAGGTGCCATAGAGGGGACCTGGGAAGAAGTTTTTCTGATCTGTGGGCCTCTACCTGTTTGACTTTGTCTACATCCTTCTTATTTGGCCCTCTTTCCTCTTTTCCTTTATTCTTCCTTCCCATCCTTCCTCCCTTGCCAATTTCTTTTTCCTGTTTGTTTAAGTAGTACTACAACTCAGAGAAAACAACTATAAAACAATGGTTTTCTGCTTACAGCTAGGGAGATAGCTGGAGACTTGCCATGCACATTCCTGTGCTGGGCTAAAAGAGATTAGAGGAAACCAGAAGGCCAAGTGGATCCTCTGTAGGCAGACCCTGGTCCGTTCTCCAGGGCTTAGTCCACAGTTCTGAAGTTGAAAATTCTTTTAATTCTTTAGCATTTACTTGATTATAAATCTCTGGGCAGCATTGTTGTAGACTAGTATTTACTCTTGTTTTTACTTTTTAATTTTTTTAAATTCCCCTTAAGACCCAACCAAGTGCCTCTTGCTATTTTCTCCTCTTGAGTAGCCTCTGGCCATCTGGATCCTCTATGGCCAGCTTTTCCACTCTTGGCATTCCTTTGTTCTCTTTGCTTCTACCTTCAGTTGTCCATAGGGGTAGGTTTTAGAGTCCAGTGTTGTAGGCGGGGTCCCAAGGCTCTCCTGGGGCATGAGAATGGGCAGAATCTGCTCTGGGTCTATAGGTTATTTCCTATGGATGTGAAAGCTGAACTGGACCCTTTCCCCCTCATCCTTAAAGGTGGGAGAAAGACTGTATCTACTCCTGTCCTCTCCCTAACTTTCCTTTCCTTACGGAAGACCTCATTCTAAGTTCTGCAAAGAAAGACCTTGACACAAAGTTGTAGTGAGGGTGTGCTAGATGGAAATTGGAACAAAAACATAGAGCAGGCATGAACCTGGTATGGAGTGGGCCTGGAAAAGCAGACAGGAATGGTTTGAGGCATTACAGGGAGAGTATTTCTGTCTCTCAGTGATAGAGAGGATGGAAGGGACTTCTCAGGAATGGGAAAGGAGAATTCAGGAGGCTATGGCAAATGATGCCTAGATGAGAGTGTGTCCAAAGTTTTGCTTAATCTGTATCTCATAATTTGCAGATTTTATAAATTATAGAAAGAAAAACAGAATGATGTTATTTTGGATGCTTTCTCTTTTGTTCTAGATGTGGCCTTGTTTATGTGCAAGATTAATGCTTTATGCTGCTTATTTGGCCTCTAAAATGTTACCATTTTCTCAGTTTTCGCCAAATGGGAAAATAGAGCTATATGAGTCTGCATTTATGTTTTTGTGTTTAAAAAAATTTTTTTTTCTTTTTATTATGGATATTTTAAGACATACACAGAAATGGAGAGGCTGGTGCCTGGGCCCCATGTGCTTATCACCTGGTTGCATCAGTTATCAATTATGATTGATATGGTTTCATCTGTATCTCCCTCTGCCCACCTGTATTGTTTATTGAAAGTCCAAGGCACTGTACCAATGCAGCCATAGCTACTTTTGAAGGTTGGTACTCTACTTTGATGGTGATAGTGGTGGGGTGCGCTATCATCACATCGACTCTGCTTTTTGCTTATAATGTTAGCTACTGAGAGATGGGCTTTAGAAATAAAAGTCTTCAGAATTAACAAAGTCACAAAAAGAGGTGAGGGGGATGTTGCCTTTCCCTTATATATGCACAAGGAGGGAGAGACCATTCTCTTGTAAAACTCTTTTTTTAAAGACTAATATGATAAGGTACTGAATTGAGAACCTTCACCAGAATATCAGTCTTTTTCCCTATGTAACATGGAAACTTGTATGACTGTTATCGATTGTTATCAGCTTATCCTGGTCTTGGAAGTATAATTTGGAAATTGTTGCTATGTTCTGTGAAAATAGCCTCTCAAAAGTAATCAATAACTGGTTATCATTCTTGATAATTTGACACCCTGGTAATAATGCAATATTTCTGTGTTCCTGAACTGTATAAATAGTTGTAAGCTTGCTTGCATGATGGAAAAATAAAAGCCTGTATCTCTGTTATATTTCTGATTTTCAAAAAATTAGAAGGTTGCTAGCCAGAGGCTGGACAGCTGAAGGGCTTTATACTTGGGCCTAGGTAAGTGATTCTGAAGCTTCAAAATCTCGTGACTACACAACAAATACACAACATCCTGATTCCCCGGCCTTCTCAGTGATTTAGATTTTGTGGTTCTGAGGGGAAGCCAGGTAGTCTTATTTTTAACAAGCTTTTCAGGTAATTTGAGTGGGAATTCAGTGCTTCCCTAATGTTAGAGTACATTTGAACCGGAATCCTATTAAAATTTGGGTTCCAATTTAGTAGTCTGGGGCAGAACTGTGACTCTACATTTATAACATGCAGATGATGGCAGTGCTGGTGGTTTGTGAACTGCACTTAGAGCAGAGGAGGTAACCTTAAAGGCCTTGCAAACTAGAGTAATTGTGCTCAGCTTTGGCTACACACGAGTTACCTGTGAAACTTAAAGAAATATGCTATTGGTGCTTCACACAAAGGTCAGCTAAATCAGAGTAGGGCAAGAGGCTAGTCCAGGTATAGATATTTTAAATGCTTCCTGAGTGATTTTGATGTCTAATGAGAGTTGAGAACTAGGTCTTCTGATGCTGTTCATTTCAGATCCATAACAAAGATCATTTCCCATCAGTCAGTAGAAATAATTGCAGACCACCAAATACCCACATAAAGCTTCCCAGCATTTGGAGAACATTAGAGGTGGGCTGTTAATTGACAAGGAAATAAAATTGGCTTATATGATTAAGGACTTGAATATGCAATATTCAGGGCCTAGGTACTCCAATGTTGAATGAATGAATGAATTTAAAGCATTTTTTATATTCAGATCCCTTAGGACCAGGTTGGTAATCAAATTTGTAAAGTGGGCCAAGTTTACTTCATAAGAACATCTGTGTAAGTTTACTAGGGCTGCCATAACAGAAATCCACAGACTAAGCAGCTTAAACAAGAGAAATTTATTTTCTCAGTTCTGGAGTCTAGAAATCTAAGAGCAAGATGTCAGCAGGGTTATTCTTCTGTGGGCCTCTCCTCTTTGCTTCTGTTTAGCTTCCTTCTCTGTCTTCACATGGTCTTTTTCTCAGGGTGTCTGTGCCCTAACTGTCTTATACTGGGGCCCGCCTAACTGGCCTTATTTAATTTTAATCACATTTTAAGGACCCTGTCTCCAAATTCAGTCTGGGGATTCGTACTTCACATACATATTTGGTGGGTATGGGGGAAGAGTCATTTTAGCCCCTAACAACATCTTAACTTACGTTCTCTTGACATGTATGTGTTTTTTATGTTATATTAGTTAATTTTATTGAGGTTTATCACATCCCAGGCACTATTGTAAGTGCTTTATAGAGATTAATTTATTGAATCTTTTTGACAGTCCTCTGAAGTAAATGTTTTTACCTCATCTGAGGGGCTAGGATGAGGAAATGGAGAAAGAAAGAGGTTAAGTAAATTGTTCAGGTTCTTGCTGGTAATAAGCCAGGCTTTAAACTCAGGCAGTGTGGTTCAAGAGTGCACACACATATAGCTCTTGGCTGAAAACAGGAAGTGTTCAGTGTCATCTAATTTTGAATGTTTTCAACTGAAAGTGTTTTAAACAACTACGCATTTAATAGAGAGTGTTTCTATTAGCTGATGTGCTTAGGGCCAAAGGGATGGAGAGTGGCGTGCTCTTTGAGTCTGAACCTGTTTGTGGTTTCTGCACAGTTCCTGGGTACAAATTGGGAGGGTGCCTACCGCAGTTAAGCTCATACACTTGCTTATCCTCAGGTGCAGAACCCCCATTTTCTAGGCCTTTCATTCAAGCAGCTTTTTTTAGTTCCTTAGAAAACCCCTTCAATCCGGGACTCGCCACCTTTCTGTGGGCTCATTCATTCACTGCCTCCTATAAGGACCAATTTCTGTCATAGACAGTGGAGATACAGCTATGAACAAAAACAGCTCTGGATTCTTCTGCCCCTGTCCTAGGTTTCAGCCTCTTCTCAGCTTTTGCCTGGGATTGTCATCGATCTGTTTCTATTCCCCTTTTTCTTCACACAGCTGCTGAGTACCTTAAATCCCTGTGTACCGGGAAAGGACTAAAGGAAGCCTCTGTCCCTTGGCTTTTAGGTCGAATTTCACAAGGTGTTCAGACCTTTCAGAACTTGGAGAGTGAGGGCCATTTGGGGGTCATTCTGTTACAGTTATGTTAACAGTCCCTAATCCTTTTTTCAGCTTTTGATTTTTATCACAAAAGGCCTTCTCGATGTTTTGACATTACTTGCTGGGCTTTCTTTGGAAGTGTACTGGGTTTTTGCTATCATGGGTGAGGGAGGAGAGAAAAATAAATGGTACCTCCACCCTTAGCTTACCCAAAATCTTGAACAACTTTTGACTGTCTCTTTCTACACTTTGGGCTTCTTTCCTCTAGTCTGCTACAGTGATTGGCAACAGAGGAAAGAGACACACCACTTCTAAGAAAGCACCTTAGAATGACCTAAGGCAGTGATTTTTCAACTTGTGTGCCATGAGAGGATCTTAAGTGTGTTGCAAAAATTTTTAAAGATTATTATTTTTATTTATTTTTGTTGTTGAGACAGAGTCTCACTTTGTTGCCCTTGGTAGAGTGCTGTTGCATCATAGCTCAAAGCAACCTCCAATTCTTGGTCTCAAGCGATTCTCTTGCCTCAGCCTCTCAAGTAACTGGGACTTCAGGGACCCACCACAACACCTGGCAGTTTTTAGAGACAAGGTCTCTGGCTCAGGCTGGTCTCCAACCTGTGAGCTCAGGCAATCCACACCTCAGCCTGGGTGTTAGGATTACAGGCGTGAGCCACCGTGCCCAGCCCCTATAAGGATTATTAAGTTATTTTCTAAAGGAGTTCAATGCACAGATTTTTTAACTCTTTAAAAAATCAACATAGTTTAAGTGTGATGGAGAAGTTTAACTGTAGGTTCAAGTGTGTCATGAGATAAAAAAGGTTGAAAAACACCGATCTAGGGAAGGAACTTTGGCAAATTCATCTGTTCCTCTGAAGACTTAGAAAAATTCTTAGACATGGTGAGCCCCTGCTACTGATGAGTGGCACAAAGCCCTCAGTTCTTAGGGCAGCAAGGAAAGTGGAGCCCAGGCTATCCAGCCCATGGAATCTAACTCTGTTTGCCCTCAGCATCTTGACTTCTGCTTTTGGAATCTTCTCCAACTTTGTATTCCACTGTCAGGATCATGACTTACTTTAGCTCTGCATGTGGGTCATGACTGCTTTGGGAATTGCCTAAATACATCCTGCATATCATATTTACATTACAATTTATAACAGTAGCATATTACAATTCAAAAATTACAGTTATGAAGTAGCAATGAAAATAATTTAATTCGGGGGGTCACCACAAATTAGGAACTGTATTAAAGGGTGGCGGCATTGGGAAGGTTGAGAACCACTGCTTTAGCTGGTTCACTTTCACCTGAAACTCCGGCCTTGTATTAGTTTTACTTCTATACTATAGATCAGCATGCTTATATCAGCTGTCCAGCTACTGACTATCCAGGGCTCAAGTCTTGAATTCCTCCTCTTCCCTCACTGCCTCCTATCAACCTGAACCTCAGCTGAGGTTTGGCAAATATAAGACACGCTAGCTACCACTGAATGACACTTCATAGGTGACAAACCACATTCACTTATATTATCTTGATTATAACAACTATCCATAAGAAGGCTCAAAGAGGTTAAATGACTAGACTAAAATCATAAAACTAGTAAGTATTAGAGCCAGGACTCAAACTGGGGTCTTCTAATTCTAAACTCTATCCATCCATAGATAAACATGCAGTCCAAGGCATATCTGGCACTATGAATCTAGGCATGCCTTTCCTCAGAACCTGTGGTTGGCCCTCTGCACAGCACATTCGCCAGCCCCTGCCAATCAGTTTGAGTTGGCATATGAATGCGAACCTTCTTTACCATACAAAACCATAGCCTGAATGCTGTCAGAGCTCAGGCAAGAGTAGAGCTGGCTTGACCTGCCAACTGCATTGTTCAAAGTTTAGGATTAGAGGCTGAGTGAGGAGGGTTTGGTTGTAAGTATCATCAATACCTGCCTTTGAACAGGGAAAAAGGAGGAAGAGTTGCTTCCATATTAAGTCTGGTGATGGGAGGGTGCAGGCTTGCTTTAGGGGCTGGAAGACATTTACATCCGGGCTCTGAGTTTGCATCTCTGCTCCCCTTCTCCTGGTTTTCAGGATTCCCTAGCTCCAAGCATCACATCCTCACCCAGCTGCACTCAGAGGCAGCAGGTGGCCTTCTCACATGTCCCTGTTTTTATCAGTGAAGAGAATTTTGCCAGTTGTCCCAAGTGGATTTCAGGAGGCCTGAGTTGGGTCCCTTGGTCCAGAATTAGGTCATACTCCTACACTCTACTTGAAGGAAATCTAGCCTCTCTGGTGAAAGTGGAGGCCTGCCATCAAGGAATAAGGAGAGATCAATGGCCCAGAGCCAACAGGCGATTTTCTGTCACCTGTAGTCTTGTCCTGTCTGGGACGATTTTGCTGACATTGGACACAGATGATACCTGGAGGTACCAGGCATCTGCCTTTCACCCCTAGATCTTCTCATTTCCTCTTCTGACTAAAAGCTCGACCTTGTGCTTGGTGTTTTGTGTCTCTATTGCACGTAAATGCTTTTAAAGCCAGGCAATGCATTTTTGCTTTTTATATCTCCCACAGCACCTCGCTCAGAGTTTGTTCAACATTTGATGTAGGTGATCAGTGAATGCTTGTTGAGGGAATGCAGTACATCAGTGAGCTTTCTGAAATGTAAATTCAGTCATGCAAGTCACCTGTTCAAAGCCTTCAGCAGTAAGATCCAGAATCCTAAGGAGCTTATAACAGGCCCTCCATTAACTATCTGGCCCTACCTTTTGCTTTTCAAACATTTTTATTATGAAAAATTTCAGATATATAGAATAGTTGAAAGAAAAGTGCAATGATCACCTATATATCTACCACTTAACTTCAGTGATTGTAAACTTTTTGTTATATTTTGTCTATAAATGTAAGTATATACTGTGTATTAATATGTATATTCTGATGAACCATCTGCGAATTAGTTGCTTGATGCTTTACTCCTAAATACTCTCATGCATCTCATAAAAAGTAAGGATGCTTTCCTACATAATCACAAGATGATTACCAGACTGCAGATTATCGTCTCCAAATACTATTTAGTATCCTGTCTATATTTAGATTTCTCTGTTGTTCCTAAGTGTTAGTTTTAAAATAAGGATTTAATAAGGTTCAGGCATTGTGTTTGGTTGTTATGTTAACATTGGCTTCCTGCAGAAGTTAGGGCACTTATCTTGTAGGATGCCGGTGGGAAAGGTGTGCCTACATTCATAGTGCCAGATACCTGTGCTGGGCTGCATGTTTATCCTTTGGATGGGTGAAGTTTGCAGTTAGAAGACCCTGGTAGGCTCTACTGCTTACTAGTAGTAGATTTGTCTGATTAGTTCTTCTTGGTGTTAGCTTGTTCTTCTATCTCCTGTATTTCTTATAAACTGAAGATTCAGGTGAAACACCTTTGGCAAGAATGTTACCTAAGTGAGGCGGTGTACCTTATAATGCATCACACCAGAAGGTACACAATGACAGGCTATTGTGCTGTTATTTTGTTTTGTTGATTAAAATGGTGATCACCAGTCTCTTCTTTGTAAAGATGTTTTCCCTTTCCAATCAGCAGATGTTCTCTGGGATGGTACTCTGTCACTGTGAAGACAGTCTATCTTCTAAAACTTTTCATTCCAAAGTCTTGGCAACCATTAATGATATTTGCTCTGATCACTTATTTCACCGTGGGGTTGCAAAATGGTAATTTTATAATCCTGTCATTCCTTTTATGTACGTTAGGTGGTATTAGACCGTTTCCTCATCAGCTTGTGGGTTTTTATTTATTTAATGTTTTGTGATCAGTTATAGACATTTGCTCAATCCACCTGTGTTTTGTCCCTAACCCTTGTGAGACTTCTCTCATCTTTGTCCCTAACTATCTCTCATTTCCACCATGTGCTATGCTCCAGCTAATATGAGCCACTCTAGTTCTCTGAATATCCACATTTGAGCATACTGTTCACTCAGCAAGAAAGCCCTTTCAGATATGGCTCAGACACTACATATACTTGTTCTGTGCTGTTATTTTTAATCTTTCAAGGATGAATTAATTCATCCCTTTTGTTATTTCCACAATATTTTTGTTCACACTTCATCTTACAGTAGATAATGTAATAACTTGTATTTATCTTCTTACCTGTCTGCTCCCACCACGGAATGTGAGATCCTTAGGTCACAGAAGAATAATACCAAATAGCGTGTCTTCATCATTTTTGTATTCCCATAGCTCAGTGGCTTACACATAGTAGGTGCTCATTAAGCAATGAATGAATGAACAGGTGAATAGACCCTAGAGATTCATGAAGGCATCAGTGGCAGAGAGGTTAGAAGTGACCAGCAGCAGAGATTGGGAAAAGCTTCAAGTGAATTAACAGGATCCTAATACAAACAGATTAAAAGGGATGAGGGAGGAAAGCTATCAACCTGCACAAACCCTCAGGCAAAAACACTTGGTGACACAAAGTCACTCTTTTTAGCACAGTAGAAATCAAGTAGGAGAATGGAAGAGAACAGGAAAGCCAATGAAAAATACTGGAAATGCACCATGTATGCTGTTCTTTAGTAAAGTTCCACAGTGCATGTGTTTATAATCAAAGACAAAAAACAATGCTGATGTGGTGCTGGACGATGCCTTTCCCAGGTTTCTATGTATACATAGATACATATATAGACTCTGAGCTCTCCTAAGAGGATCCTTGAATTTAAATGACTTCAGAAACTCAAGTTAGAATAAAGATGATCTTTAAAGGAGCAATATCACTGAAGAACGAGCTAGACTAGAGTTTAACCCTGCAGAATGGAACTGAGTGAGTGAATCTGGTGGAAAATCACCTTGAGCTTCACTACCAAATAGCCTGAATTTCAGGATTTTGTGGAAAATATGGTCATCAAAGCCCTGTACTGCTGTAGCTCGTCCTGTGGCACCAGATACTTCATGAGAGAAAATTTAGAACACTTAGAGTGGGGGAAGGGTGCGAGGTGAGGCATTTGGAACCCAGGAACATTCTAGAGAAGGTTATGATTACAGAGTAGATTGTTCCTCAGGAAAAGAGATTGTAAGGCCTTGAGTGCTGGCCCGAGAGTTCTTCATCTGCTCTGAGTGCCTGTCTTACTGTCCTGCCGCCTCTGGGTTGGGAGCCTTTGTGTTTCATCCAGCATTTATGGGAGGGACACTGAGCTCCTACAAGTTTACAGGCCATTCTCTCCACCAGAGATCTTATCTGACTCCCAGTAGAATGACCCTCCCAACCCTGCTACTCACTGTGTTCTCACAGCTCCCTCTTCTTCATGGGATTTATCACAGTTCACGGCCATGACTTTTCCTCTGAGTCTCTTTCTTCCCCTAGACTGTAAACTCCCAAGGGTCTATGTTCACTGCTGGATGCCAAGTACCTACACATAGGAGATATCCGACAATATTGGACTATTGGCAGTGTTTGCCTCATTGGACATGAGGCACGGCCAGTTAAGAAGGTGGTTTGGATGGGTTATGCCTTGGTGTCCTATGGCAGGAGGAGATGTCTCTGCCTAATACGTGATGGGGTTTTACTGAGTGAATACCACATGTCGAACAGTGCCACGCACACTGTACACATTATCACAATATTGTGATAATCTTATTATCCTCATTTTCCAAATGAGGTAGAAGAGCCCAAGAGAGTTTAGGCAACTTGTCCAAAGCTGCAAAAGCTGTGATTCTTAGAGCTGAGGCAGGGCCCCTTGACCACTATTCCGCACTGGCTGCCGGGCTGGGGTTTGCAGTGTGAATTGGTGAGTTAGACTAACATTGTGCTGGTGCCTCTGGATGGGAGGGAGGACAGTGTGCAGCTGTAGGCAGGTTCCCAGCTCTCCAGAGGGTGGCTATTACTGTGCCTAATCACTGGGCCAGGGGTGGTAGTGGTGGTATGTATGTGTTTGTGTGTGGATTAGGGAGTGTGTATATGTGTGGGGAAGCCATGGCTAGGTGTCTGTCCAGGGAGTCCCTAAGAGTGGCTAGCAAACCAGCTTTCATTGATGGCTGCTTGTCCTCAGGCCCACACCACCCTGTGGCCACCAGGACACGATGTGTTTCTCCTTGGGGACTACTGCCCACCAAGGCAGTTGAGTCTACATTTTAAAGGCTCTCAGCTGTGGGCAGCTTATGGGAAACAGAGAGATCCCCCACGCCCAGCCTGAAGCAGCTCAGATGGCCTCTCTAAATAGAGGCACTGAGCAGCTGAGTGATGAGGAGGCTGAGTTGCGGACAGCACCAGGCTCAACAAAAGGCAGCAGCGGCTACTGAGTGAGGGCATTTGTTTGTGCACAGGTTCTGATCAAATGATCTCCAGGTCATAGGGCAATTCAGCAGGTTCTTCTTGAGTTTTTTGGTCCTACTTATTGAATGGAGGCACTTTAAACTCTTTAGTAAGCAGGATCTGTTTGGGATTTTCTAATTTCTTATTTCCTTCCAAATAAAATGCATATATTTATCAATGGATGGGGGATTTTTTTGGTCACAGATATTATTTCTAGGTGTTAAGTGTGATATAGGGTCTCCCAAAAGTTTCCCCTAAGGTTGCCATACATAGGGAAAACGGGAAATTGCTGCTAAATGTACCTTCTTTACAAAATATTCATTACAAAATTTTATAAAGAGGTGGCCAACATATAGAGAATATTTGTACAATTTTGAAATGATTTTGTAAATAAAGTACATTTAGCTACAATTTCCTGTTTTTCCTATGTATGGTGACTTTAGGGGCAACTCTTGAGGCACCCTGTACTGCTGGTATCCTAGAAAAAATATTTTTAGAATTGGGTGTAAGTGTCTTGCTGCCTTTCCCCACCCTACTGGGTATTTCAAGTGCTCCTCAGCCCTGTTTGAGCTGGAGCTATGGTGACTGAAGGCAGCCTAATAAGAGGTAGTTTCACCAAAGAGTCATCCGTGGGTAGTTCTTTTTTCCCCTGAGTGTTCTGATAGCTTCTAGGCCAACAAGCAATTGGAGAAAGTATTGTAGGTCTCTTAGCTAAAGGAAAAGGGTAAAATGCAGATTGCATAATACGCTTACCTTATAGCTGGCTTGAGGTCTGTGTGTGAAAGCCCTGGCCTGATGACCAAAACTGAGCTCCAGTTGGAACCAGGAGTCATGTATACGCGCCATGGTCCAGGCAAGGCTGGCAGGAGTCACTGGCTTTGGGTGCTTGGTGGTAACACCAGATGTTCCAGAACTATTGACTGCTAGATGTTTACCAGAATTAGGACCTAGAGAGTTAGGGAAAGGAATATAATGGGGAGCTGTGGACGATGGTAGCTAAGACTTGGAGTCAGGTATATCTGCGTTCAGATCCCAACTCTAGTAGCTGCTCACTCAGCTTCTCTAAGGTTTCTTATCTACAAAAGAGAGAAAAAAGTTTGGAGTTAGAGGTAAGTCATAAAAAAATGACTCAAATTAGGAGAATAAAAAAAAAAAACAAACCAATGTGCAGAACTGAAACATTTAGGGGCAGTCTGGCTTTTAGCTAGAACTTGATCTGGGGGCAGATACTTCCCTCCTTGTGGCAAGATTGCTTCTTTATGCACTAGGCCTATACATCTTACCCTTTCAGTAACCCTAATAAAGAAAAAAAGTATTTCTTCCCAACCAGTACCAAAAAAAGAAAAAAGAAAAGAAAAAAAGTCCTGACTCTTGGCTCATTAGGTCATTTTGAACGCTTGAACCAATTGCTAGGAACTGCCCAGCCCTGGAGTCTGGAATGGGGCAGCTCCACCCAAGCTATAAGGATGGACAATAGGGAAAAGATGGTTTTTTCCAAATGAAAATTCCTGGTGCGAATACCAGAGGAAGGTGGGGGTGGTGGATGCTGGGCAGGCCAAATCAAGAGATGCCCGCTGGACAAGAGGTACATTTCCAGGTCATTCTTGTTAATCAGGAAGTGGGAGGGCAGGAACAAAAACACTATTATTTGTAAGGATCCGGGCCAGGGTCAGGCATCAAGTATCAACAACTTGCTACCCTGCTTTTGCTCACAGTATGACAGTCTTTATACTATTGAAATTTGCAGCTGAAATGAGATCCATGTTGCTTTAAACTCTCAAGGTATCAAACCTTATTCAATGGCTCTTTTTCCCTCATGGTTTTGGTACTTTTTCTCTGTTTCTGGTGTGCCTCTTGCTTACAGATAATCCAGATAGTGGTTGCCGTCCAGGAAGTCTGAAAAGTGAGGCCCGTGGCTGCTACTGACAGATGAAAGTGGCCTCTTTTGGGGTAGAGGCAAGGGGCCAGGTGATACAGGCAGGTGAGAACCTGGGGATGGATTTTCCTGGGGGCCACAGGGCTTTCCGTGTACTTCAGAAAGACCTGGATGCTTTTCACCCCCTGCTTCAGGCAGTGTCCTGCCCTTCTCCCAGCTGCTCCCACTCTGAGGTTTACTGCCACACCTCTTGTCTTCTCTGTTCAGCGAGTCTATTTCCTCTGGGATGATCCACCTCAGGTTACCCCTCAAGAGCGTGGTTGGCAGAGGAAGACATGGGGCCAGGGTGTCCTCCCACACTGGACAGTGCCAATTAAGGGATGATGTGAGACTGGCTGTGCAGGGGAAGCCCCTCAGGCTCAGCGGGATGGCAGGACTCTCCTCTGGACACAGCAAGGTGGAACTGTAATGGATTTATAATACCATTAGAAAGATTCCTCCATGAACATGGGCCAGAGAAAGAGAAGAACCCGACTTAGTTGGGGTGGAGGGCTCTGTGTGCTTCCCTCTGGGCTGGTCTGTGGCGAGAAAGGAGGTAGGTGCAAGAGAATAAAGAGAAGTTTAGATGAGTTGCTCAGAATGTGGGGACTTGGGGGTCTAGTCCTTGATGTGGGATTGAGAGAGAGGGGCAAGCCCAGGGGCAGGACGTAGAAAGGGTAAAGACTAATTATTAGGTTGGGGTAGGTGGGTGCCCAGGTAATTCCACCCACGAGTCTAAAAGGTAGGCTGGGACCCAAGCAGAAAAGACATTTTCCTCCTTTGGCAATCAAAGGGAGTCCAGAGGGGGTTCACGGCCTTGGGCCAGAGAAGCAGGGAGAAGAAACACTCTGCTGTGAGGTTGAGTTTTAGAGTGGAAGGGTGCAGAGACCACCCAGAGTGGAGACCCAGGAGCTGTGCGTGAGCCAGCTGTGGGAGGACAGGGTGATGAAGTGACTCAGAGAGAATGTGGGCCCAGGACTCAGGACGAAGTCCTTCAGCAGAGAGCTCGCCCCCTCCTCTTCATGCTGGGGTGGTGGTAGCTGGGAGGCAACTGGGGAACCATCAGGCAGTATGACTGGAAGCTCTTGTAGGCCCATCAGCCCCGTGATGGCTGCCATCTGCCCCATGGCTAGAGTGGGGCTTGTGTCTGCAGGGCGGGCCATTTCAAGGTCTCCTACTACTCCCTCATTTCCCCTCATCCGCACTTTTAAATAGAACATCCAGTCTCTGGCCCAACCTAGAGCAACAATTTATTCTCTTAAACTTTATTCCAATTTCCATAACAGAGAAAAATCCAAAACAAAAAGTAAAACCATTTGAAACAACTTGGAGTTTTGTTTGGCTGTTTTAGGAGGGATGTGTCCTAGGGGAATGGGTGATCGGGGGAGTTCATCCCTAGATCATCTAAATCAGTGAAAAGTAAGTTAAAAACTGGCTCCCAAGATGACTCAGGGAGTGGCTCCTCGGTAAAGGGTGGTCTTGGAGTGCCTGGTCCCTCCCTATCTTCTGTCAGTCTCCCTGTCCCCTATGGGGGGCTCTGGAACATATACCACTCAAGGTGTCCCAGCATGGGCCCATGGGCCCCTACCACAGCCGGTGGTTGTATATGAGCTGCCTGGAAAGGAAAAGGATTCCCTTGGGGGAAGCTGCTCTCTAGGGCAAGCACACCTTGAAGGAGTTGACAGTTGGAGGCAATGAGATCTTCTTTCCAGAAAAGGGGTACTTGGGCATTGCAAAATGGTGATCATGATAGTATCAACCTAGCAGGGTTTAAGTAAGAAAACATGTGTGTCTTCTGTAAACTGATGCTGGTTATCTTTCAAAGAGCACTGTGGATATTCTGCCAGGAGGCCCATGTGGGAAGCAGAGCTGACACCAGCCTTGTCTGATAAGATCAATTTCCCAGGAATGTCAGGGTGGTGACTCCAGAGCCCTCAGAGTTGGGTGCTGAGAAGATGACCATTTATTGAGTCTCCACTGCATTTAGGTGTTTCACATTAAATCGTGATGAAGGTTCAGAGCAGGAGGTCTCTGATCAAAACGATGACATTTAATATGGGGGAAGTCTAGACAAAGAGGAATACTGGAGGCTATTTCACTTCATTCTGTGGACTCTGAATGCATTTCAGTCTTTCGTCTTCCCATTCTGAAGCCATGGAGCATGAAAAGCCCAGGCTTTCTATTCATGTCCATCAGAGGGAGTCATTTCAGTCCCAAGTCTGAAGTGGGGTACGTGATTAGAAGGATGCCTGTGGAAACTGTCACAGAAATGGCTCCAGTGAATCATGCCTCCTGGAATTTAGCATTTGTGTGTTCTTTTCCCATGCTGACACAAGGCCCAGCCATGGGACCTGTTTTGGCCACTGGGACATTAGCACACACAGCAGAGCCTTGGCAAAGCCTTGTACACTGGGATTTGCTGAAGCTTAGACTCACCTCCTCCAGGATGAAAGACCAGGTGAAAGGCAGAGCTGGTCTTCCCAGCCAGCCCTCCCACTGAGAAGAGCCTCATTGTAAGCCAGCAGAGCCTCCCAGCTGTCCCACAGAATCATGGAGCAACACATGAGGTGAAATTCACATTATATAAACTGAAGTATTTCGAAGTGTGCAGTTCGGTGGCTTTCATTCACAATGTTGTGGGACCACAACGTCTTTCTAGTTCCAAAACATTTAACAAATGGGAAAAGTGAGAGATTAAATAATTTTTCCAATTGAAGCCAGACAGGCCGATTCCAGAACTCATGCCCTGTTCGCTCACTGTACTGCAGTCCAGCCCGAAAGGCCAACTTTGGTGAAGGAAGGGTGTGAGTGTTTGGCTTTGTTGTGAAAGAGATACCATTCTCAGTTTTTCTATATAGTTTGTAATGATGATCACTGGTAGAAAGGATCAACAGGAATTAAAGCCAATAGTGGTGAAAATCTGTGCAGCATAACATTCTAAACTGTGAAGTCTGATTTGGGAAGATTGAGCTTTGTAGAAACAATGTCTATAAAGTAAGTGTTCTAGGGAAAAAGTTGCAGCCTTAATACTTCATATAAACAAAACAGACTGAACTGATAGGTCAAAGATTTATGTAGAATTTGCTTAGAAAAGAATCCCAATGAAAATAACTTCTGTGAAAGAAAGTGTGAAAGAAAATGGGAAAAATAGGAAGGATTTAACTATCTATTTAAAAAAAATTTGATCATTGACTTAAATTGACTTAATGGAGTTTTCCCCAGAAAATCCTTTCAGTACCAAAAAGGTATCCATGATGACAAATTTGTGGTTTAAATGATGTTATTCTTAGGAGTCAACGTATCCTTAAGATGGAACATCTTTCTGAATGAAACCATTTTTATCTTTCATAAATTTTCTTTGAAGACTATGACTTGCTATTTAAATCTGAGTGTGGGTCACTTTGGGACGCTAAGCCAGATTTCTAAGATCCTAGACCCTTTAGAGAATAAATCCATTGGGATTTAGAGTCAACCCCCAAATACTAGGATTGATTTATTATGCAAGTGAAGGTTTCTCTGGGGAGTCAGGAATTCACCCCAGTGCCAGGGAGAGTCAGATTCTGGTGTTTGTCTTGAGACATGTTTTGTGGCAGGGAAGAAAATGGCATATGAAGAAGCCACATGGCAGTCTTAGGTCTCATTAGGTCAGGGAATCTGATATAAAGTCTTTATAAGAAGGAACCTTAATCCTTAAGAGAAGGAAGAGCTCTTTGGGGGGTGTGGTCATCTCACGTAACCACAGAACCCTGGACAATAGGGACCTAGTAGCAATAGCTGCCTAGTAGCAACACTATGGGGGCAGGAGTTCCTTAGTCTCCACTCGAAAGGGAGTTTGGGACTGACTGTAGTGCTGGGAGTGGGAAGGAGAAATACAGGGTAGGTTACTCACTGGCCACTGTATCTGAGGCTTATAAAAGCCTTTCAGGTATTGTAAAGCTATTCAGACATAAAGAAAATTATAAAACCAAAATTAAAAATGTGAGTAATTAAATATTTAAAACATGTAATGTTAGGTCTCTAACAAGGGAGTATGTGTAGGTCTCATATAGTTATAGACAAAAAAACTTTGGATTATAAAATGAAAATATATTCTTAGCAAATTTATGAAAATTAAGCATTCTTTAAAAAATGTATAGCAAACAATACAATATAATCTAGATAACTATATATAGAACTGTATCAGTAACTAACCCTCTGCCCATCTATCCATGTATCTATAAATGAAGGTGGCATGTTTAAAGATGGCTGACAGGCAGGAGGGGCTTAGGGCTCATGGAGGTCTTTGTGTCACACAGACGGAGGTGGAGCGTATGACATGAAGTCAGACGAGTTAGTCTGTTAACAAAATTAGGTGGAGTCTGGAGCCAATGACCTTGTTAATTAGTCCAAGAACTTGATTTTTCTTGGGGCTGGTGTTGCCTAGGGAATAACTGTGTAAGATATTATAAGAATTTGAGCAGAAAAAAATTCTAAGGAACACACAGAGGACAGATATATCTAGGTTTTCAGAACATGTAGATCATGGTTCAGTGATACACTAAGGGCCAAATAGTGTTAAGAATAAAATCCCCAAACCACATCCTGGGGCTTTCATGTGAATGGAGCCCTCTGAAGTTGCACAACATGGTGGCCCTGCCAAGTCCTTAGAGCCACAGAAAGGAGGATAAAACCAAGGGAATCATCCATCCCACACTCTACACAATGGGATCCCACTCAAGATATAGATATGTGCTCATCCCAGGGAAAAGGAAAGAGATATTCTCTGAAGAGAGAAAACCCATAGGCTAAGCCCACTACCTGGGGCTTTCTCCATTCTACCTTGGGCCAGAGCTCTGGGAATGACACAGCTGTCCCTGCCTCTAGAGAAGCTGAATAGGTCTGGGCAGCTGGTGATGAGCTGAGCAGATGGATTAGGATGCGGGAGCACTAATTTTTTAGGAATATCTGAAGGCTCTTCTGTCACTGGTCATTACTTATGTACTAAAGGCTGTCTTTACAGGGGCCTTCTCTTGCTCAACAAACACATCCATAAACTAAATGTTTTTGTTTTGTAGGGGAAGGTGTGTAAGTTAAGGACTGTTCCGTAGATCCGTGCTCTCTGAGCACTGCATACTGCGACATTCATCTTGTTTCACACCAATGGGTTGGTCTTTTGTGAATACATTTAACTGGTGCAACATCACTTTGGAGAGAACTGGAATGTTCTCCCGGATCCCAGTCTCAATGCCAATTTCTCTGAAACAGGAACTTCTCCCCTTGATGCTTTAGAAGCCACATGGATAATGAAAACACTTCTCTAATGGATGCTGAGAAATGGGTCCTTCACAAACACCACCTTTCTCAAATTCAAGGCAAACTTATGATATATTTGGCTACGTTTTTATATGGATAATCTTGTACTCTTGTAGGGTATTCATAGGAATTTGAATAAATTATCTTCATCTTCTTTGTTTTTCACCATGTGACTGTTCCTACCCATTCTAATCTTGCCCATCTCTGACTCTGTTCTCCTTGAATTTAAAATTCTGTATTATTAGGCCTGAGAAAAACATGGAAATTGCCTGATTTAACCTCTCCTTATTTTTCCCCTGGGGAGACAAAGCCTGAAGAGTGAGTGAAATGGCCAATACTCATTAAGGTTAGCATCATATTTATGGCTAAATTAGGATAATGGAGGGCAGAACCAGTTTATTCCAGGGCTCCAGATTTGTTTTGCTTGTTTTTCACCTAAAGGAACTGGGCCCAAGACTCTTTAATGACACATCTGGCTGAATCCTAGGCTCCTATATGAGTGGGAATGAGCCATATTCCATCCTCGTGGATACAGACTGACTAGGACCAAGCACCGTGGACACACAAGCCTGGCTTTGTGAACTATCAAGCTGAAAGTTACACACACACACAAAATACTTTGTTAACAACTACATTTTATGAGTACAAAGACAGTTGGAGAGTTCGACGAAACTAGAGGAATCCTTTTTTGTAAATCAAGTTAACATTTCTTATTCTTGCTTTTATGATAAATCTGAATTTCTACAACCAGAGAATCTGTAATCTCTCTGTGTCTCTGTTTTCTCAGCTATAACATAGTGTTGATATTCCTCAGCTTCCCCTGACAGGACAATGACAAGGTCCCAGCATGCTGGGCTGGAGAGACGGTGTTAGTTCTATTGCCTTGCACCAGTATTCTCAGCAGTTTCTGTTCCATCCATAGTCTTTGGCTGATGCGAGTTGGATAGCTCCTGTCCTGCTTACAGAGGATAGATTAGAGTATGAGGGGCCTGGAAAGTAGTTCTCAGGGAAGAGAAAACACTCATAGTCGGAAGAAGCCCAAATGGAGGGTGTGATGTTCCAATTCCATTTAATTTGTGTACTGAGCACCTACTATGTACCAGATGCTGTGCTGTGTCCAGAAAATAGAGGGCTCAGTGACCAGATCTTGTCCTTGAGTGATAGGCAGGGGCAACAAGGAGCCTAAGCAAGAGAGGGCATGTCAGAGCCCTGCTTGGAGGCAGCAGAGTGACTCTCTGTCTTGAGACTTATTCCATCTATTGAGGGTAGAGCTATTTTCCACCAATGTACTTTTTTTGCATTCAGGTAGTTTTGCAGAATCAAAGTATCCTGAAGAGTGGAGGAGGCAAGATAGCCATGGGAGACAAGTATCGAAACACATGGTGATGGCTCAGCACCTATAGCTCAAGCGGCTAAAGCACCAACCACATACATCAGAGCTGGTGGGTTCAAACCCAGCCTGGGCCTGCCAAACAACAATCATAACTATAATCAAAAAATAGCTGGGCATTGCCATGGGCACCTATCGTCCCAGCTACTTGGGAGGCTGAGGCAAGAGAATTGCTTAAGCCCAAAAGTTGAAGGTTGCTGTGAACTTTGATGCCACAGCACTCTACGGAGGGCGACATAGTGAGACTCTGTCTCAAAAAAATAAAAAGAGAAACACGGTGACTTGAAGCTGTTATTTTGTGATGTTTAAGTTAAGAGCCTTTGGAAGAGTTCCAATTAAACTTTCAGTCTGCAGAGAAATGTTTTCCCAGTTTTCTTCTAGGTCTTGAAATCTCAACTCCCGAAGGTGAGCTCAGGCCTTCATATTTCCCCTCCCCCTTTGTTTCACATCCCAGCGACTGTGACAGGTTGCACCTGGCCATGTCACAGTCTAATGTTTTAGAAAAGCCATTCTGGAAAGCTTACCATGCTTAAAAGGAGCATTGACAGATAAGCTGCCTTCAGGATGGCATTTCCAAAAATCCATCTCTAACGAGGCATAGCTAACAAAATGTGTATGGTGATTATTTATTCTGCCAGAGAGTCCCAAGGTGATAGAATCAGTTGCATGTGAAATTTGCTTTGACAAACTGTCCCTGATTATGTAAGCCCTCTGCTGTGCTCCAGACCGGGGAGACTCTACTATTGACTGAAACTTCTGATCAACTCTTCCTGCAAATGGCAGGATATAGATTGAAGTAATTGTCAGGTCTTCACTTATGCACCATTTCCCCAAACTGCAGTCAGAAAAACAAACCTCTGAATAGTGGGATACAGGGCAAAATGCTGTTGCTTCTCTGGGGAGAAGCCAGCTGCATCTCCTACGGGAAAGGTGTGGGAGACTTAGATGTCCAGGTCCTGCTAATGATGATTTCAGCATCTCAGAGAAGCCTGGAAGATCAAGGGCTTTGTCTCCAAGAATGTGCCCAGTTTCCTCAGTTTCAAAAGGTAAGAAGTCATACCTGTTGCCCTGGAAATTCTGAAACCTTAGACTGCTCACAGTTTACCTAAAATTATCTGTTGATGTTTAGAAAGCAACATTGTGACTTTATAGGCTTAATTTTGTAGCATGGAAATGCAGCAGTATTTTTCCAGGACAAAGAAACTGGAGCAGATAGATAGTTTATTTTGATTCAACATAGTAAAGTCCATAAAAAATCATAAATATCACACAATCTGTATGTTAGGATTAGGCCCAGTTGCTAGAAACAGACCAGAAACAGCAGAGCCTTAAATAATACAAAGGTTTATTTTGTCAATGTAAAATAAGTTATGCTACTTAAATAAAGTCAGAGCTCATTTGTAGGGCTCTGGCTTCCATATCCCAATATGGCTTCTGGGGCACCAGCCATCACATTTGTGTTCTAAGCAAGAGAAGAAAGGGGAGCAGTTAAAAAGATTTCCTCCTGATGGCATTTATTTTATTTAAAGGATCCCTCTTTAATTACATTACTTTTATTGGCCATCCTTAATTGCAAAGGAAGTTAATATATGTATTTTTTGAGGTGGGCATATTGCTGCTCAGAATGTACTGGGCAGGTAATAGGCAGGCTCTGACTTACTATCTTTTAGGAGCAACTTCTGAAGCTTTGGTGTGAAGAATATTGCTTTAGAACCCAGACATAACTACATTTGAATCCTGGCTATATTGCTTTTCAGCTGTCTGACAACGTGCAATTTATTTTGGTTTTCTGTACTAGTTTCTTAGCTATAAAAATGAAGATAATAATTCTACCTTATGGGGCTCTTATAAGGATTTGATGAGACAGCTCTTGTAAAGTGCTCAGCGTAGAGCCTGATGTTTGAACAGTAGGTGTTCAGTGTTGGTGCCCCTGCTTTGTTGTCCATTAGAACATATGATTTACTCACACGGAAGCTTTGCCCATCAGCTCCTTGGCTGCTGCTTAGAGTCTACATTCCTTAGCACAGAGTGCCTGTGAGGATGACAATCATATATATATTTTTTTCCCTTAAAAGTTATCTTCCAGCTTTTATTCTGTGCATACAGAAATATGATTTTTATATATTCTATTTTGTAACTAGCTTTTTTTTGAACTGATAGCATATCATGAATACCTTTTGATGTTAATGTATAGATGTATTATTACTTATCTTTGGGGTATGGTATTCCATTAGAAAAATATGCCAGAATTTATGAAATCAGTTCTGTTTTTGAACATTTGTTTCTAGTTCATTCTTTTTTTTCATTATTAAATCATAGCTGTTGTACATTAGTGCAATCAAGGGGTACAATGTGTTGGTTTCATATACAATCTGAAATATTTTCATCAAACTGTTTAACATAGCTTTCATGGCATTTTCTTAGTTATTATATGAAGACGTTTGTATTCTGCATTTACTAGGTTTCACTTTTACCCTTCTAAGATGCATCGTAGGTGTGGCCCCACCAATTACCCTCCCTCTGCCCCAACCTCCCCCTTCTCCTCTCCTCCCTTGCCTCATTCCCCATATTCTTGTGCGATAATTGAGTTATGAAAGCTATAAATTAGCTTCATAGTAGGGCTGATTCATTGGATACTTTTTCTTACATACTTGAGGTACTTTGCTAAGAAGAATATGTTCCAGCTCCATCCATGTAAACATGAAAGAGGTAAAGTCTCCATCTTTTTTAAGGCTGCATAATATTCCATGGTGTACATGTACCACATTTTTTAAATCCATTCGTGTGTTGATGGGCACTTGGGCTTCTTCCATGACTTAGCAATTATGAATTGAGCTGGAATAAACATTCTGGTGCAAATGTCTTTGTTATAAAATTCTTTACATTTGACTTTTGCAGTATAATCCAAAAAAGAGTAATTTTTACAAAATAACCTGAGTTTGTTTTTATTTTTCCTAAGATTTTCTTTTAGTCTTTGAACTTCACATCATTTTCTTCGAAGCATCATCACTCTTTTTCCATCTTTGAGAACTGACTGCCTCTGCCCATACTCCTTGGCCTGTGGCTCAGCTGCCTGAACTGAGCAGCCTCCAACATCACTCTCATTGACCCAATGAAATCTCTCATTTATTTCTACATTTGCAATTTTATTTTTCCATATATTTGCATTGCATTTGCAAATGTGGTCAGATATTGTGGGTATCAGACCTTCAGGAGGGGCCAGACCTCTGCTTCTGGCGGGAAGGCATGCTTAGGTTAATTGTAAGGAGCTTTGGAGTGGGAGCCATTTTTGTAAGCACTGTACTTTAGCAGTGAATATTTTCGTGCTATAAAACCTTTCATCGTCTTGTCTTGTTCCATTCCTTACTTCACGGCCTCCCTCTCTACCTATACGGTGTATCTAAACTTATGATGCCTTTGACATTTCATTTGATCTGCACTTCTGCCTGGTGAGGAACCATAATTCTCTGGATGATTTTCTTTTTTGTTTTGTTTTGTTTTCTTTTTAGCAAGCTCATTGCTATGACTGAGAGCCAGGAAGGTTGAATGACTTGCCCAAGGTCCCACAGCTGCTTGAGAAGCAGAGCCAGGGTTGGAACCCAGGAGTGTTGGCTGTTGGTCCTGGCTCTTTCTCTAGCTCATCACAGTGCTGGTTCCCCAGCAGAGGCCATGAAGTATAAATGCTTACAGCATGCTCAAAACCTTGTTTAGAAAGAATTCGATATATATATATATATATATATATATATATATATTTAGATAGAGTTTCAAACTGTTGCCCTTGGTAGAGTACTGTGGTGTCACAGTTCACAGCAACCTGAAATTCTTGGGCTCAAGCGATTCTCTTGTCTCAGCCTCCCAAGTAGCTGTGACTACAGGCACCCACCACAAGGCCTGGCTATTTTTCTGTTGCAGTTGTCATTGTTGTTTTCCCAGGCCCACGCTGGGTTCGAACCTGCCAGCATCGGTGTATGTGGACAGTGCCCTACCCACTGAGCTACAGGCACTGCTAGAATTCGATGTTTCTAAAATATCATGGTGGGAAAAAAAATCAGAATATCTTAGAGTTCCTTGAAGTAATTTTAAAGTTTACTACTGCATGTTAAAGTATGCATCATGGGCAGGTTGTATTTTTGGGGTCCTTAGTGTCTCTGAAAGTCCCCATGTGGCTGTGTTTACCTGGGTACTAGCACAGCACCTGCAGGCTCGGAGTGGAGTGTGGGATGGACAGACCCCAGATCCTGTCGTGAGCCCTTCCTCTCAGCTAGGAGGCCTGTCTGAGGCGGAATCGGACACTTGGTGCTCTTCAGATCTAGATCCATATCTAGGTTAAAAACCCCATTAGCAAAGCTCACTTCTTACCTTCACCAAAATCAAAGTTAGCTACTCTGCTTGTAGGAGACTCCTCTGTGGGCAGGAAATTCTCTCTCTGGTCCAGAAGTGCTGTTTGGCTTACCTTGGCAACGTCACTTCAATTAGGGTCAACAACCCTCTTAATTATGCACTGTTCCTTAAGCAACAAGGTAATGCTTCATTCATCAAAATTTTATCTCCTAGTTATAAGATAAGAGTCCCTATGGTCTACTCCACTGAAATTATCAACAAGAATAAATCTGAGAGTTCAATATTACTGCACACCATCCATTCGTTAGGGCATGTTTTATTAGTCTCCTGCAATTTGGAGCTGCCAGGAAGTGAGAAGTCAGCAGCCAGCAAAGGCCGAAATGTGACCGCTGGCCATGCAGGCACCGTGGCCACGCCTGTTCCGAGGCAGGCCAGGGAGGGAAGACGTGGCCCTTGGGAGGGCCCAGTGAGGAGGCTGGGGGGGAAGCCTGTTGCTCTTCCTCCAATCACTTCTAGTACGTGAAACATTTTCTCTCCCATTTCTTTCCAAGGAAGTGTCCAGAGAGGCCAAGGACTCCCCAAAGTCATCTGGTTTATTCCTCTTCCTCTAAAACACTGCCTCCCACATACCTAAAGGCTGATTGCAACAGAGAATAAGTGGGAAGCCATAAGTGCATCCAGCACCATAATTTTCAAATGTTTCCAGATGCTTCTGGGACAAATAAAATAAAACATTCATTTAAGAGCTATAGAATTCACAGTCGTTATATCAATAGTGTTTTGGGAGCATCTCCTCAGCCTTCAAAGGCTCCTTTTCTCTGAGAACGAAGTTCCTTCCTCCTGTAGAAACCAGCATTTGGTCCAGGTTTGTACCACGTGAGCCCCTTCTGCTCAGTCCAAGTGCTTTGGACCCAGGTGGTGGGGAAGTCTTGTCTAAGCTCAGCCAACCAGTGCCTCCCTTTCAGAAACTTGAGATCGGGATTCAAGGATAGTTTTTGAGTGCAGGTGATTGGCCTTGAGATAATAATATGTGATAGGAACTATAGGGAATGGAGGGTGGCATCACCTCCACCCCTGTTTTTGGTGTGGGATGCAGGGGTGCTGGGCATCGCGGGGAGAAGCATACCCCAAGGACATGAATAGAAGCAGAAGCCGGGGCAGTGGCAGTTGGCCCTTACTGCTCTGGCTCCCTCCTTACCCCCAAGAGCTTGGGGCCCCTGGGTAGCCCAGAAGTCCTTCCAATACATTAAAAGTTGATCACAGTAACACCTGCTGCTTTCCATAAGTTTAACCAAAGAAACTTTGACTAAACAGGGACCTCTTGGTATCGTATATTTTCTCACTAATAGATATTGAAATATAATTGTTATTATAAGGGATCTTGAACTTTTACATTCTTTACATAAAAGTATCAATTCTTAAAAGAATGTTGTGGAAGGTTAAAAGTCTCTGTTTTGCCTAAAAATTCTCTAGAGAAGGAGATGCCACAGTTACAGGTGATACTTTATGCAAAGCAGTCAGCTCAGCATCCTTTTCAAAGAAAGTACTCAGGAAGGGTCAGCAATGATTTACCTATCGCACCTGTCGACTCAGGACCAGTACTCACAATGACAGGGTTCTGGAGTCTGTGATGATCTGAGTATGCCCCCCACCCTCCGGATCTTTGCAGCCATGGTGTTTGTACTTACCCTGCTTTTTGGAGCAGGAAGGGTAGCACTGGGATGGTTGTACATGGGAATGGCTTCACAGCATCAGCAGAAAATGAGTTGACTCAAAAATCCCCAGACCCCTCAGACCCACTGAATAGAAACTCCAGGAAGGAGCCTGGGAAGCCATGGCTTTACCAGTTTCCCCAGGTGCTTCTCCTATCCAGGGCAGTGATTTGTAAGGATTATGAAAATCTGTCTCTTAAGTGGACACAGGTGAGATGTCATAGCTGCAAAGAGTAATGCCAATCATGCCATGCTTTTTAACTTCAGGAGTATTTTTGTTTGCACAATTACCCAGCATCCAACTGCCACCTCCAACTCCCACTACCAAGATTTTAATTCTACTTTCTTCTTCTTTCCCACAAAGCCTGAGTGCTTCTGGAAAGCTGACCTCATTACCAGGTCTGGGCAAGGGCCTCAATTAAATCAAACCAGTCAGTGCATTATATTTCCTGGTTCAGGTGTGGGTATGCGTACTTATTAAGAACAGTCCTGCTCTGGGGGGATTTTAGGACCTATTTCTTGGAAGATGTCTTAGTCTATTGGTTTTATAATAGAATACTGGAGGCTGGGCAATTTATAAAGAAAAAAAATTTGTTTGGCTCCTGATGGCTGGAAAATTAAAGATGGGTCACCTAGAGTTGTTAGAGCACTTCAGACTGCTCCTACTCATGGCAGAAGGTGAAGAGGAGCTGGTGCAGGCAGAGATCACATGGCAAGAGAGAAGGAAGGGGATAGGGTGCTCTTGTAGGAACTAACTAATAGCCTGAGAACTAACTCACTCCCCAGGAGAGGACATTAGTCTATTCATGAGAAATCAGCCTCTGTGACTCCATATGACCCCACAACCTCCCATTAGGTCCCACCTCTAACATTAGGGATCAAATTTCAACACGAGGTTTGGAGGGGGCATATCAGAAGGGATGGTGGAGGGGATGTGAGGGGTGGAACTGTTGCAGCTATTTTGTCACCATGAGGAAAATAGATGACTCTGACTCTGTGGAAAGCAGAGCAAATAATAGAAAAGAAACCAAACCTTTATTAACATTACTAAGGTGCCAAAGTTCAGTTTACCTCTGTATTTTCCATTTATGGTGATCAAATAATTTCCTATATTGTTTTAGTTACTTACAGGGTATTGGGTATTAATTTGCACCAGAGATATGCTTTGCAACTTTTTAAGAAAAGTCAATATGTTTCTTTCATGTACTGATGAAAATTGATCAAGGCATTAAACCCTTGGCTGTTTCCCAAACAAGAGAGAATAGATTTTGAATTTCAGTAAGGGGAATTTGGATTAGAAAGAAGGAAAACTTTTCTTGCCATGAAGATGGTGAGGTATTTAAAGGGTCATCCAGGAAGGCTTTAAGAATCTCCTATTTTGAAGATTTAAAAAGAGAGAGAGTAGATTTCCTAGGATCATTTCAGTGTTGTCCTACAGAGCAGTGGAGGGATAGCATAATTGTTTTTACTTAAGATCTCTCCTACTGTGTGATTTCATAAAATTGTCCAAAATTTATTCTGGATCATAATCCTGATTTCAGTTATGAAATTCATCATCCCAGATCTCCTAGAGTTTCTCTAATGACACTTCGTAAACTTTCTCAGGGGCAGACCCACCCAGATGTCTTCTGAGCTGCTGAGGAATGAAAAAGTTCGTTCCCTCCCTTGTCGTTCACTAACCAGATGTGTCACTTGGCCAACCAGGAACATTTTTATTGCAAACTGTGCTGTTTCCACTGACCACACTTTCAAAGCTGTTAAGAAGGAAACAGAAAGAAAACCGTATTGTGGTTTGTTTGATTTTCTGATGTGGACATTATGAAGCGGACATTATTCCAGGGTCTTAAATCTTTCCCACTAAAATGTCCCACAGCATCCAAAGCCTGTTCATTTGTACAGTGAACACAGCAGTGGTGCAGCAGAGATGACTTTGCCAAAGAAGTATAAAATATAATAAAAGACTTTGTGTTTCCTATACAGGGTGCCACAAGGACCAGAGTGCTCTTGGGATGTTGGTGTGACAACAGGAAGTGTTTAGCCCCAAGCACATTCATTCTTTTGACATTCCTGGTACTGGGCATGGGGTGGTCAGAGTTGAATCAGATATTGCCCATCATTATCTGGAGTCACATTGGCAGCTGACTGGACCGTGAGGAGTGCGAGCAGAGACCCGGGGAGAGAAGGGAAGAGAGCCAAGGAGCTGCCAGCGTGAGGCTTCCAGGAGGAGGCCCACCTGCTCAGCTCCCAGCAGACACCGCGAGCTTAAGAGAACTGAAAATAACTCTTGTCTTGGAACTAGAGCTACGACCTCTTAGTCCCTCCCTGCTGCTTGTACCTCATACAAGTCACTCAATTTTCCTGAGCTTGTTTTCTCAACAGTCACACATAATTTATAAACCTGCCTCACAGAGCACGTGAAAGTAAGTGAGTCAGCTCAGTGAGGCTGGGAGGGGCCAGATCAGGAGCCTCCTTCTCTGAGGAGAACGTGGGCAAGGGGAAAGCCTCCATGTGAGAGATTCCTATGATGCCTGACTCCATGAGTACTCTTCAGGGATATGGACCATTGCCCATCTCTCCTTTCAGCCTAAAAGAGCAGAAAGCTCAGCCTATCTTAGATGATGGGGTCAACCATTTCCAGGGGCAGGAAACAAGAAAATCAAATTCCAGTTCTGCTTCCTTGATCTAGAAAAATAAAGGTCACTTTTTCTGCTTCAATAGTTTTTTTTTTCTGTCCCTAGAAAGCTTAGTAATATTTGACAGACCAGGCTGCATCACCATGGAGACGTGAGCCTGCCAGGTGCTTCTCCGGAGAGGACAGCCAGATATCGTGAGTGCCTGACTCTGCAGGGCTGATTCAGAGACACTCAGAAGGCCCTGATTTCTTACTTCTCCAAGGCTCTTGATGTTGCTTTTCACCACCAACAATAAAATTATTAAAAAAAAAAAAAAGA
>CAUYON010073913.1:0-11694 GCA_963573935.1 Arctocebus calabarensis | reverse complement strand
TGTTTCTTCTTATCACAATTTTTGCCTGACCAGTTACATCGGGGGAGAGCAGAGAGAGGAAGAATGAGGGAGGGGTGGGGAAAGGAAGAGCAGAGAGAGGGAAGGAGTGAGGGGGGTGGGGTCTTGGGGTCTTGGTGTGTGCCACACCTTTTGGGGGCAAAACACGATTGTAAGAGGGACTTTTCCTAACAAATGCAACCAGTGTAACATAAAAAAAAAAAAAGAATTACATGAAGTTATGAATCCTGGGCGACATAGTTCAACTCATATAAGATGGTACATTTGTGTTGGGCCTCAACAATTCAATAGGAGTTTACTAGGCTAACAGTGGATACTTGAGACTATGTCACAGCATGGATGCTGTGAGTGGGTATGGAATTCTGGAAAGGCCTTTCAGTAATGAGCTGGAAACCTAGAACAGCTGAACAGCAGGCCAAGTCAGGGAGGAACTGCCTGGAGGGGAGTCTGTTAAAACAGGTTGGAGGCTTTGTGTGTCACAGTGAGAAGGTGGTCCTTTATACTGTAGTCAACTAGAAGCTACCTAATATTTGTTTAAAATTTTGTTATTTTTTCTTAATTATAGATGCAATAGATGTGTATAATTGAGATGTCAGTTGGTACTTCCCTTACCACTTGAGAGTTTAATGTGGCTTGAATTCCAAGTTCACTACTCTTTAGAATCCCAGACTTCTCCTGCTCCCTCCCAAACAACTCTAGGCTTTTCTTTAAAACAAACATAGCAAAATAAAAACTCTGCCTAACATTTCATGTGTTTAGAAACTTTATGTAAGATTTGAAAAGTTTTGGAGAGAGTTACAGAGCAGAACTTACAATTTTCCTATCTTTGTTCCTTTTTCATCTTCTTCATGAGCAATAATTATTTCTCATGCAGAAAAGTTTCGTCTATGTTTGGCTCTTTTAGGATTTTCTATGCCAAGCATTAAACTTCCCCCACCCCCAGAGAAACATAACTATCTTCCCATGAGGAATTCTGGAAAACAAAATTCTCTTATTAAATGTATATTTTAATTTATTTATTTTTAAGAGACAAGGTCTCTTTCTGTTGCCTAGGCAGGAGAATACTGGTGCAACCATATCATACTGTAACTTTAAACTCCTAGGCTCAAAGGATCCTTCTTTATCAGTATCCCAAGTAGCTAAAACTACAGATATGTGCCACCATGCTCAGCTAATTTATTATTTTTTTAGAGATAGGGTCTTGCTATGTATGTTGCCTAGGCTAGTCTTGAACTCCTGCCTTCAGTCCTCTCACCTTGGCCTTTCAATGTGCTGGAATTACAGGTGTAAGCCACAACACCTGACCTACATGTATATTTTTAAGGTATTTGAAAACATACAAAGATATTTTTAAAATTACCTATCATATTATAAAACTATTAAAATTTGTGTGCTTTTAGTTCCAGTCTTCATTACATTATACTAAATATATATATTTTTTGAGACAGAGTCTCACTATGTCACCCTTGATAAAGTACCTCAAGTACTCTAACTCTTGGGCTTGAGTGATTCTCTTGCCTCAGCCTCCCAAGTAGCTGGGACTACAGGCACCTGCCACAATGCCTGGCTATTTTTTTGTGGTAGTTGTCATTGTTGTTTAGTAGGCGGGGGCTGCATTTGAACTTGCCAGCCCCACTGTATGTGACGCTGTAACCATTGAGTGACGGTTGTGAAGCCATATATATTTTTTTGTATCCTGATTTAAAAAAAATTTTTAGATTCTATTATGGGAAATTTCCAGTGCTGCCAAACTATCTGAGAGCCTAATTTTTAATGGTTTTATAATATTTTGTCACATTGGCTGAATGGACTTGCTTAAAGCTTTCCCTTTCTTTGGACGTTTAGGTTACCATACTTTTATTATCCCAAATTATGCTGTGTCAAATATTTTGATACATGAATCTTGATCTTCATTTTTTGATATTACATTGTGACAGGTATCTAGAAGAGAAATTAGTGCATGAAAGAATAAGAACATTTCAAGGTTCAGGATGCCTATTCTTTTTTTTTTTTTTTTGCAGTTTTTGGCTGGGCTAGGTTTGAACCCGCCATCTCCGGTCTATGGGGCTGGCGTCATACTCCTTTGAGCCACAGGCGCCACCCAAGATGCCTATTCTTTTTTTTTTTTTTTTTTTTTCCGAGGAAGACATTTTCATGTTTCATCCGAATCCATAGGTGCATCAAATTAAAAGACAGCTCCACTTGGCAAACGGCTGTTACATGAAGGCATCCAAGAAGAAATGGTTGGTGATGGACAAACTCAGAAATGCTTCCCCCAAAGCTGATGGTTCTTTAAAAAGTTTCAGGTCACAATCCTTGCAGAAAAACACTGATCCCCAACACACTGATTAGTGGTTCAGGAAACACAGGTCTTTTAGGTTCCAAAGGGCTGGGTGCCCCAACAATCATGTTTCTGTGCTGTTATTAAGAGGCTTCCTTTGGACTGGACAGGGAGGAGGTGGGAGCTGTACACCATCTGTCATAGTGAATGGCAGTATAAAAGATGATCCAAATGACCATGAACAAGGCAAGAGATGTCATAAATCCCTCTTTTGTGAGCTCCCATGTGCCGCCATATTCTTCCTCATCAATCTGTAGGTAGTTGCTGAAGTAGAGGTACAGCACTCCTGCATTGATTAGGCAGAATCCTGCTATTCCCAAGAAACCTCGTAATGGCAAAACTCCCCAAATGACACCCAGGACCACAGCCATGATCTGTCTGAACCAGTAGATCACATCTAAAAATTCATCCTTGTCCTCCCCGGCCGCGTCGCTTCGCAGCACCTTGCTCCAGACAGAGACTTTCAAGGCCCCGTTGGCCAGCTGCGGCTGAGACGGCTCCTCTTTCCGCCGCCTGCCGCTCATCCTCCGGTCGCGCCGCCCGGGCCGGCCTGGGAGGCGCGGGCTGAGCCAAAGGAAGTCTGAGACTGCGGTGGCGGGTCACTGCACGAGGAGCGGCGGCTGGAGGACCAGCGGTCTGACACCACGACGCGCTGCGGTTCCTCAAACTGGGCCAACCTGCCGGGCTCTAAGATGCCTATTCTTAATTGCTTACAGAAAACATTGCTAAACCAGGGGAAGTGGCATAATCAGATACATGCTTTTTTTTTTTTTTTACAGATAACTCAGGTGGCAGAATCTACAGAAAAGGTAATTAGAACTTGAAATGAACTGTGGGAATTGGGAGGTTGTGGATGTAAAGAGGTTTAGGTGCTATTTCTAAAATAAATACAGTCAAAAGGACTTGGTAACTAGACAGATACCGGAGGTGAAGAAACACTGAACCAAAGACAACTGTGAATCTTTCCAATCTGCCTAACTGGTGTAATACTGGCGTTGTTAACACAAAAGGAGAAGATGGCAAGATGTATAGATGTGTAGGAGAAGACAATTTGATTTGGGGCTTTTTTTTTTTTGGAGACAGAGCCTCAAGCTGTCACCCTGGATAGAGTGCTGTAGCATCACAGCTCACAGCAACCTCCAATTCCTGGGCTCAAGAGAGTCTCCTGCCTCTGACTCCCAAGTAGCTGGGACTACAGGAGCCCGCCACAACGCCCGGCCATTTTTTTTTTTTTTTTGGTTGCAGCCGTCATTGTTGTTTGGCGGCCCGGGCTGGATTCGAACCCGCCAGCTCAGGTGTACGTGGCTGGCGCCTTAGCCCGTTGAGCCACAGGCGCCGAGCCAATTTGGGGCTTTTTTATTTTCATTATATCCTGTACTAGTTTTTAAAGGCTTTAGGTGGACTCTGACAGGCCTTTGGAACTATGGTTAATGATAGGGAACATCTGTTGTTTTTGCCTGACTGGCATCTGGTGCTAGCTTCAGGATTTTATTTTGCAGAGGACGATTTTTGGGTAGCAATCTTGTTAGAAAGGGTCTTGTCTTAAAGAGGCATTTACTTACTAGACATTTATTATTTAGATTGTGGGTGTGTTTGGTTTGGTAAATGGAGATTGGGGGATGCTATAGCTTTCAAGTTAGCCCTGGGCAGCTCTTCAATCCTTCTTTTCTAGTACTACCACTTGAATCTTTGGGAGAGTCACTATCCACTTCACTGCCACTTTTTCTTTCTGTGGTTTTAGGGTATCTGGCACTACTATATGGACCCAAGTGTGATGTCTAAGTCAGCCAATCAGAGCCAAAGTAGTTGAAACCTAGTAGTTTCCGGGGGAACTCCTGAAAAAAGCTCCTTCAACAGGGATTGCTGAGAAGATGGGATATAGAACTGGAGTGGTCAGCAGCTATTTTGTTTGGCAATGGAATCTACCCAAACTAGAACTGAGTTAATTCTGATGACCTGGTTCTGAAGACATCACTTGAGCCCCAGGAGCCAAGCACACTGCTGGCATTTCTAGAACTTTTGAGTTTTATGAGACATTAAAATTCTCTTATAATCTTAAGACATTTAAGTGGATTTCTGTCACAGCCAAAGAAGTCCTGACTAATACAATACTGGATATCAGAAAATATTTAAGTTTTCAAAGGTTTCAAGTATTCAAGATAAAGCCAGGAGGAATAATATTCTCTCTTCTATTTAATGGATGATACACAATATTCTCTCTTCTATTTAATGGATGATAAATTTGTATGGTGCGTATAGTGCCAGGCATTGTGCTAAGTACCTAAAGCAGGCAGATTAAGGGTATAGTTAGAGATATTTTAATGGATTGCTCACTAAAATATCATTATTATTCATAAATTAGCTGATTAGCTAGCTAGAATTAATAGTGTAAATTTTGGCTTTTATGTTGTATGTTCTTTTCCTTATATTTCTTTTATAAACCTAAGAGTACCTAGCATCGTCCCAGCACATGGTCTATAGCCAACAAATAACTTATTATTTGCTCCAATTTTTAGAAATACTTCAAATGTCTCCATAATAGGTACTCAAATTTCAAGAAGTAGATTACCAGAGGGGGATTGTAACTTATATTTAAAATGCCTAACAAATGTCCAGTTTTTGATGTGTAGAATTTTGGAGGATCTTTTCCTCAGAACCTTATTCAAAGGATTCAGATGATGGAATTCCATCTAGCAATAAAAGCTTGATTAAGCTTTCTGATGTGATATTAGTAATAACAGATTACATAAAGTTCTAAGGATAAAAGTTGATCAGGTTTGTTTTTTCTTCCCTTATGAATGGTTTACATTCTAGCCACCTTTGTTCCTCTGGTCTCTCTTTCGGTCTTGAGATGTTAGTTGAGGACAGTTTAATTAAGAATGTTTTTGTTTCACGTTCTACCCTTGGGTCGTTAAAATCAAAACGGAAAATAAGATAATGGAAAATAAGTTATTTGTATTTGTTATTAATCTGAGTATTTAAATGTATGTTATGGGATCCATAATACATTGTGCAGAAAAATTCATAACATAGAACAAAACAAAAAAGATTTATTCTTTTACAGCCTACATATCCTAAAACTTACATGTTACTGGTAATTAATGTATCACAAATGTATAGCAACTAAATTTTTAATCTTCTCTAAATTAATTGCTTAAATCTGAATGATTAACAGCTTTTTACTTTTTTTCACCAAGGGATTTCAAGGAACTCACTGGTGAATGAGACTATATCCTTATTAACAAACAGAAAAAGCCCTACAGGTGACAAAGAGAAATTGTATGTGCCTTTGTCTAGGGACAAGGGCCTCAGAGCCACTTTGCAAGCCTAAATTCCTTTTTTCTTTGCTTCTCAAGCCTACATTTCCTACAAGTGACAAAGAGAAATTGTATGTGCTCTAGGGACAAGGGCCTCAGAGCCACTTTGCAAGCCTAAATTCCTTTTTTCTTTGCTTCTCAAGCCTACATTTCCTTTGCTCTTTGAAAGAGAAATCCCTTTTCTCTTTCAGATTGTGTCTAGAACTGAACTTGTTCAGAGTTTACTTTTCATGACATTTTTGTAAATTCTTTCTTGAAGATTCTTCTCTGCATGGAGATTGTATGGCGATTAGAAGTCATAACCCAAGCCAAAAAGTTATCCCATCTCAAATTGGTAATACAGGGGGTTTTGTTTGTTTTTTGAGACAGAGTCTCACTCTTTTCCCCAGACTACAGTGCTTTGGCATCAGCCTAGCTCACGGCAACCTCAAAATCCTGGGCTCAAGCAATCCTCCTGCCTTAGCCTCCAAAGTAGCTGAACTACATACCCCTCCATTAGCCTGACATATTTTCCTATTTTTAGTAGAGATGGTGTCTTGTTTTTGCTCAGGTTTGAACTCCTCAGCTCAAGGGATCTTCCAGCCTTGGTCCCCCTGAGTGTTAGGATTAGAGATATCAGCCACCTGACTGACCCTCAAGTTGGTAATTTGTATATTTGAAACTGGGTAACATCCATTCTAACATTTTCTGTAACACACAGGAATCATCTTGTTTGGGAAAAGATGGTGGTTTATTTTAGCTTTTGTCAGATTCCAAAGTCTTGTTATTTCCTACAAAAACCAAATTTTTAAGACAATAAGGGTCAAATTAGTATTTCTTTTTGTAAGCCTGTAGCTATCTACCCCCCCCCTTCTAATCCTGAGGAAAAGCCTTTTTAATGGTAGATTTCAAATTATGGTTGCTGGTATTGATAATCCTTGTTCTTACTTTTGTGAGAAAGGGTACTTTAAAAACTACCTAGCAGGGGAAAATGACACTATCGGAACTGATTGCTCCCACTACTTGTTATAATAGTATTCTCAGGATTACAATACTTAAGCCATTTGATTTCACAATCAACACAATGTGAGACATCTTCTGCAGTAACTCATTTAGTTAAGCAACTACAGGTGATGTCCAAAACAGTCGTTAAAAAAAAAAATCCAGCTACCATTGCTGTTTATTAAGAAATCAGAGCTCACCTGTCATTTTGATACCGGAATTTATTCCTCAGTAGGTCCTTGGTATCCGGGACTGGCAGAACGAACCCAGGGACCACAGATCAGTGTAAGGTAGGATTTTTATTGGACAAAGGAATACAGAATAAGTAAAAAGCACTAGAACTTCTGGAAGGGGGAAAGAATTAACTGAGGAGTCTCTACATGGGCTCTTTATCTAGGGGTATTAGGTCTTGAGAATTAACATTTAGCCAAGACTTGGCAAATAGAAACATCGTTTTCAACGTTAATGAGGGTTGTTGACAAAGGAATGAATGCATTCCCTCTAGCTCAGGGCAAAAGGTCAGGGTGTTCCCCTCATGAACCTGCCCGAGCCTAGGAAAACTGGGGTCTCCTGTCCAGCTTTGAATGGGGGGTACCCTGTATCAATTTTACGATCTAAATTCTAATTCAGCTTTGAGGTCATCTACACAAATAAGAAAATGTACCCTTAGGAAGTCGAGTTTTATTCCCACCCAATGTCTGGGCCAGCGAGCCCTCTGAGGCAGCAGGAAAAATACGCGCACGGTGTTGGGGGTGGAGAGAACCAGGTTAGGTACAGCCTGGCGTAGATTCTCCCAGACACAACCGCATTCCGGGCTGCGCGGACGGCCGTGCCAACCTGCGGGCGCTGCCCTGCCGCAGCGGGAGGCAGGTTGCCGAAGCGCCGCGGGGCGTGGGCGGCCTCGCCAGGGCTCAGCGGCCAGAACGCGGCGGCGGCGGTGACCCGGGAGGACCCCGCCGATCCCGGCCCGGGAAGGGAGGGCGGAGCGCAGGGGGCCGCGCGGGCGCCGCTCTGCTCGGCGCGGGGGCGCGCGGCGCGGGCCCGCCGGGCTGTGGCGACGAGGCCGCGAGCGCCGCCGGTGACCGGGGCTGGGAGCTGAGTGCGCGGGCGGCGGCTGAGGAGCGGAGTCTGGAGGCGGGCCCTCGCTCGGCGCCCCGAGCTGCGGGCGGAGGAGACCCGGCGAGCCCAGGCGGGCGGAGGGCTCGGCCCCCCCTTGACAGCCGGCGGCGCCCGCGGCCCTCAGCATGTTCGGCGAGGCGAGGCTTTTCCTCCCGCCCGTGGGCTGAGGCGGCCACGGCGGCGGCCACAGAAACGAGATGCACCTCCCCAGCGCGGCTTAGAGGACGCGGCAGGCGGGGAGTCCCGGCCGCCAGCGGGAGGGCTTTCGTCGCCCGACCGCCGCCACCGCGGGCTGGAGCGGGAGCGGCGGGTGGGCGCCCCGACATGGCGGCCCGGAGCGCCCCGAGTTGCCACCTGCGGCTCGAGTGGGTGTACGGCTACCGGGGCCACCAGTGCCGCAACAACCTCTACTACACCGCGGCCAAGGAGATCGTGTACTTCGTGGCGGGGGTCGGCGTGGTGTACAGCCCGCGGGAGCACCGGCAGAAGTTCTACCGCGGCCACAGCGACGACATCATCAGGTACGGGGAGCGGGGCCCGCCGCCGACGGCCCCGCAGACGGCCCCGGAGTCGGCGCCTCGACAGGGGGCACCCCGGGGTGGGGGGTCCGCCGCGGTCGGGTCCCGAGTCCACGGCTCGCCACCCCGCCCGGTCGGCCTGGGGACTCTGTCGGGTCTGTGCGGCATCCTCAGGTCCGCGGGGCCACCGCGGTTTGACAGCTTTGTACACTTTCCCCCTCCATCCGAATCATGAAAACTGCGGAAAGGTTATTTTGGTAGCACTTTATACCGTTACATCCCGCCGCGGATTTCTTAATAAACGAATTCTTAAAACGCCAGGGGAAAATCCTTTACCTAATAAACAACTGACCGGCCATCCTGGAGGGCACTGACCTCTTGGCCATAACTACTAGTTCAGGTTTCCCTGCCTGCTGCTATTAGATAGAAAAGCAACCTCTCAGCAGTGCGTTGGACGTTAAGATTCACACACCCAAAGGCAGTTTAAGGCAGGTCTTATCCAAAGAAGGTGCTAAAAATAACTCCACTGATTTCCAATTCTCCTGTTCCCCCTTCTTTAAAGTACTCCTGAATAAGTTACTTTTGCATTTTTTCATTAAGTCACACTTTTTTTGGGGGGGGGGTATTTTTCTTCTTCGTTGTAAGTTGTGCTTATTTACGTTTTGTAGGTGAGCCATGTATTCGAAGTGTTTTAAATTAATGTCTCAGTGGAACTTTTGTGGTAAAGTTAAGAGCTCCAGAAATTATTCCCGGCCACTGATTATTGCCTCAAGCACAGCATTTTTGTCCTTTACAGGAGAATATATTAAGAAACAGTTTGAGAATGTGTTTGTGTGCTGCTTCTGGGTTTTTGTTTTTGAGACACGGTCTCTTTCTGTTGCCCAGGCTGGAATGCAGTGGCCAGACTGTATGGCTCACTGTAACTTTGAACTTCTGGGTTCAAACAGTTCTGTCTCTGTCTCCCAGTAGTGGGTAGTACAGGTGCTTGCCATCACACCCAGCTGATTAAAAAAAAAAAAAAAAATTAGGGAGGGAAGTGGGTCTTTGCTTGTCTTAAACTCCTGGCCCCAGACAGTCCTCCCACCTTGGCCTTCCAAAGTGCTGGGGTTGTAGTCATGAGCTCCCGGACCTGGCCACTCTGGTGTTTTAACAGAGATTCATGATTTAGTTTGGTTACTCAGTTTTATTCTCTCCTGTATGTTGCGCAGGATTTAAATTGGGCATTTCAAATCCAATGTCTTCGTTTGACATCTTGTAGGCAAGAAGTCCTGGTACTTTAATTCCACAAATAGATTGTTCTTCTGTTTTGCATCTCTGTGCATCTATAATGTGTAAGAGGAAAGAGGAGGCCAAGGACAAAGGTAAGAAAAGATGGAGTAAAGATAAGGATGGCAAAAATTGAGATTACAGAATGGGGAATGAGGCAGTATTTGTTTTTTAGACACTGAAGCAGGAGGGTTTTTTTAGATTGTACATATGTATCTGGTTGGAAAGGAAACTGACAAGTCATTTTCGTTTTTCTCAAGTTAGGATTTTTTAAGTAGTGGGGACTAGGGTTATAGACCTATTATAATAATCCAAATTGCTGATGATAAAAACAAAGCAAACAAAATCTATAGTAATTTTTTATCCTGTTACTATTCATCGCAAGAACAGAGTTTACTCCAGTTTCTTGTCTTTGCTCTAATCCTTTCCACGTTTTAGGAACCAGGCAGAGTAATTGCTTTGCCTAGAAGAAGCAGCCTTGATTGAAGCCTTCCTCTAGACATTCAGCATGTTAGGTAGAATTCTGTTGAATTCAGGGGGGAAGGAGAGGGTAGGTGTGAAGGATTTTAAGGACTTCCTGTAGTATACTTGTATTGTTTTTACTCCTTGGTGGTTATGGGAGCAGTATGGTACTAAGGCCTTCTGAAACTAGATGCAGTTTATTTGTTGGGGTAAATTACTTGTTTATTCTTCTAGTGGTAACTAGAAGATATATTACATGTCATACTACTTGAATTTTTATAGATGTATTTCATTAAACTATATAGAAGGTAATGCTTTTGCCTTTTTTTAGTATAGTTACACAACACATACATTTATCTCAGAATATTTCAAAATTATAAACATACTCTAATTTTGCCATAATTGCATGCCTATGATTTCATGCAAATTACACACCTTAAAAGAACATGTAACAATGAAAAGAGGTTTATCGAAAAATTACAATGAGGTAGTAAAATCTGAATCATATGGCATCTTGAAATTGGTGGCACAAATTTAATATGATACTAAGAATATAATTTAGCCATCAAAGGTCTCTGGACATTTTATTTCAAGTAGTAATGACAGATCTTTCTAGTTTGTGAAATAGATCAAGCAAATATTAAAACTTCTATTTTTTTTTCAATTCGGTGTTTTACCTGTAAGTGTAGAAGCATTTCCAGTAATTTTTCAATTATGTCACAGCAGAAGATATAATTTTCCTAAATGTGGTGCATGATGAAAAATAATATGCTGTAATTTTAGCCTTAGTAGTAAAACGTCAGAGCTGTTATCATCATCTGTTTCCATGCTTACTTGAAACTTGTGTAAAAACTTATTGGTCAAATATGACTTTGCCTAAGGTTAAGACAGTTACAGAATGAGAAGATCATTGTCCTTAGATTTTTGAAAATCTAAGTGTTAGATTGGTTGTAAAGACTGAATCACAACCAGTCTTTCATTTGCCTACTGGTTCTAGTACATTCTTACTGTCATCTAGGATTGACAGTGGTGATGCCATATGACATTTTCTCTGTGTTTCTTATAGTTGTTTGTCTTCTTTTTGCCATACACCTGTGTGTACTTCTCTAGTCATTTATCCTTTACTTATATTTATTCCAGTAACTGATACATATAGAAATTAGTTTCAATATCAGAAATAATATAGGACTTTTTTTGATCACTTTATTCTTTTCTGCCCCTGTGTCTCAAATTATGTTGATTAAATTCTCTAGTGAGGGCTTGGTGCCCATTGCACAGTGGTTATGGCACTAGCCACATACACCAAGGGTGGAGGGTTCAAACCCGGGCTAGGCCAGCTAACCAATGACAACAGCAACAACAAAAAAAAAATGGCCAGATGTTGTGGCGGGCACCTGTAGTCCCAGCTACTTGGGAGGCTGAGACAAGTGAATTGGTTAAGCCCAAGATTTTGAGGTTGCTGCGAGCTGTGATGCCAAGACACTCTACCAAGGGGGACATAGTGAGGCTGTGTCTCAAAAAAAAAAAAAAACTCAAGCGAGTAGGTATTTATGGCAGGTTTGAGACTAAGTTATAAAATAGACTTAGTTTTAGGATAAGATGCACATGTATAGCTTAGTCTATATTTTGAAACTTTTTCCCGTTTCAAAAGCATATGATAGCTTTTAAACAT
>CAUYON010073912.1:0-17301 GCA_963573935.1 Arctocebus calabarensis | reverse complement strand
TGAACTTAATTATGATGTGCCTGGAGGATGTCTTATTTGGGTTGGGTCGTGCTGGGGTCCTGAAACTGTCTGCTATCTGAATTTCAGAATCTCTTGGCATGTCTGGAAAGTTCTCTTTCATAATCTCATAAAGAAGAGACTCCGTGCCTTGTGATGCCACTTCATCATTTTCAGGTATCCCTATAAGGCAAATATTGGTTTTCTTTGAGTTATCCCAGAGCTGTCTGAGAGAATGATTCATTTTTGCCTTCAGCTCTCTTCCTCTTTGGAAGTTTGGGAGCATTTGAAAGCTTTGTCTTCCCTGTGAGAAATCCTTTATTCTGCTTGCTCCATTCTGTTACTGAGAGATTCTACTGTATTTCTCAGATCTTTGAGGGCTGCAACTTCTTGTCTCAATGTGTCAAAATCTTTGGTCATTTTTGTCTTTGAACTTGTTGAATTCTTAAGACATGTTTTGGGTCATCTTTTGGATTACTGCTTGAAATTCTAATTCCATCTTTTCCTCCATTGTGCTGATCTTAGTTGCTATCCAGACTCTGAATTCGATTTCTGACATCTCAGCCATTTGCTTATGCTAGGGATCTTGTACTGAACCTACCTTGTTGTTCCTTGGGGGAGTTAATCTACTCTGGTTATTCATATTGCCATAGTTTTTCTGTTGATTCTACCTCATGATTATTTTTCACTGTTGCCTATGACCGTCCTCAGAGTTGCGGAAGTGTGTCTCCCAGATCAGACTCTGGCAGGATCACTCTGTTGTTGCTCCATCTTTGTAGGGAGTGACCCTGTGTAGCTCCTCTGGGACTGCCCCACCCAGGGATTTCTGAGTGCGGGAGCAGCTCAGGAGTGTGATACATCCAGATCAAGCAGGAGGGCGTGGGATGAGGCACCCGGTGGCCTTTGCAAAGAGAGCCCGTGCCTCCAGCAGTCTCAGGAGGGCTCTGGAGGGAGAGCACAGGTTGCGCATCCTCTTCAGTCCCTGGCCAGATGGGCAGGGCTGGTGCAGAGGCAGAGAGGGTAGGGGAGGAGGTGGGTTGTATGGCTCCCAGAGTTCCTGGCCTGGGAAGGCAAGCAGTGGCCTGGCAGGTTCCTGGTGGAGTCCCTGGCTGGTGTGGGTGGCAGGCGGAGGCCCAGCGAGGGGGTCCCAGCAGAGTCTCTAGCCATGGCAGGCCATGTGGCAAGCCAAGGCCTTGCGGAGTCCCTGGCTGCTGCCAGCAGACGGCCAAGTCCCAGAGGGCACAGATCAGAGCCGCAGGGGGGTCCTGGCCTAGTCCCTGGCCGCAGCAGGTGGCGGGCCAAGGCCGGGTGGGGCACCAATCAGGGCCGCGCCGGGGTCCCTGCAGAGTTGAGTTCCTGGCCTCTGTGGGCTGCCGGCCTGTGGCATGGATCAGAGCCTGGCAGGCCATAGATCGGCACCAGACAGGAGTCCCAGTGGACTTCCTGGCTGCTGCTGGCAGCAGGCCAAGGCCCAGGGGGTGCCAATTGGCACTGTGTGGGGGTCTCAGTGGAGTGTAGTTCCTGGCCACTGTGGGCGGTGGGCCTGGGGCATGGTTCGGAGCCGGTGGGGCCAAGTCTGGGCAAGGCATAGATCTGCACCAGTCAGGAGTCTGGGGGGACTTCCTGGCCGCTGCTGGTGTGGGCCAAGGCCCAGCAGGGTTCCCATTGGAGTTCCTGGTGGCTGCTGGTGGCAAGCCAAGGCCCTGAGGGGTGCAAATTGGGGCTGAGGGGGGTCCCAGTGGAGTTCCTGGCCTGGGGGCTGGCAGGGGCTCAGTGGGGCCCCTGAGTCTCTTACCTGGTGGGCCGCCTGGTCTGGCAGATAGGGAGGGTGGGTGCTGCTGAAATCCTCCTCCCTGTTTCAGTAGAGGTCAGGTTTCTGGTGTGTCAGGTAAGTGGGGGGAGGGTGTCCTGGAAGTTCAGAATGGCGGAAAAATTTAGTTCAGTTTTTCTGCCTGAAGCTTGGTTTCTTCAAGTCGCAGCTTGCTTCAGGGGTGACCTGCAGTTATCACTTCTCTCTCTTGGCTGGGCTCCCAGTCTTCAGCTCAATTGGGCAGTTTCTGGAGTTTCCTTTTGGACAGGAGCCTCAGTCATCTTACCCCTCCCTCAATTTTTTCATTTTAATTGTAGCATATAGTCTGTTTACATTTATTATAATTACTTATATATCCTGTATTTGATTTTATATCTGTTATCTTATTTTATGCTATTAACCTGATTTTTATCTTTTTTGAGTTGATTTCTTCATTTCATCTTTTTCTTTTATTAGTAATTAGTGATTACTTGTGAAATTTGTACATGCATACCCAACTTATCAATGTCTAAAATCAATTATTATCTTTACTGTTTTTCAAACAAAGCAAGGCCCTTTAGAAAACAGTGACTCTGTTTCCCCTACTCCTGAATTATATGCTACTGTTGTTGTGTATTTTGTTTTTGTTTATTCTTTTTGAAAAAAATTTCAGATTGATATGAGGGTATAAATGATTAGGTAACATTGTTTGTGTTTCTAAGGTAAAGTTCCAATTGTTGTTGAGCACTTCCTTCACCCAGGGGTTGTGCTGCATACTCTTCCATTGTGACAATTAGATGAGAGCTTACTAATTCCCCTCCCTCTTCTCCATTCCCCTTTCCCTTCTCCCTCCACCCACTTGAATACACTTGTGTTTTTCTCTCATGTGGGTGTATAGTTGTGTATCTATTTGTTTAATATTAGTATTTAGAACATTGGAGACTTGCTTTTCCATTCTTGTGATACCTTACTAAGAAGACTGTCCATACAGGTAAGTACAAAAGATGTAAAGTCCCCATATTTTTATGGCTGAATAATATTCCATGGTACACATATACCACAGCTTATTAATCCATTCATAGGTTGATGGGCACTTGGGTTGATTCCATGTTTTGGTAATTATGATTTATTTGCAATAAATGTTCTAGTGCAAATTTCCTATGGTAAAATGATTTTTTTCCTCTTGATAGATGCCTAGTAATTTCCTATGGTAAAATAATTTTTTTTTCCTCTTGATAGATGCCTAGTAGTAATGGAAGGCCTACTTTTAGCTCCTCGAGGATTTTCCGTATTTCTTTCCGTAGAGGTTGTATTAATTTGAAATCTCATCAGCAGCATAAAGTATTCCCTTCTTTCTACATCCATGGCAGCATCTTCAGCTTTGGGATTTTTGTAATGTGGGCTATTTTTGCTGGGGGCAAGTGATATCTTAGGGTGGGTTTGATTTACATTTCTCTGATGATTATGGATGATGAGCATTTTTTCCCAAGTTTCTTGGCCATTTATCTGTCTTTCAGAGAAGTTGCTGTTCAAGTATCTTGCCCACTTATAAATGGGATTATTTGTATGAATCTGACAAAGAGCTGAGCTGATAACCAGAATCTACAGCTATAACCAGAATAACTCAAATAATCAACAAGAAGAAAGCAAACAATCCTGTTTATTCTTAACTTTGCCAGACTTTATCACTTTCATTTAATGTGGTCCATGGCTGTCTAATTTTACCCATATATTTCTCACGTTCTTTATTCTTCCTGTGTCTGTAACTTGCCATCCAGGATCATTTTCCTTCCACTTAGCATCCTTTAAAATTTCTTTCTTTGGTAGCAGATTCACTTAGTGTTTGTTTATCTGAAAATGTCTTTATTTGACCTTCATTTTTGAAGGCTATTTTTCTGGGTATGGAAGTTGAGGTTAGCGACTGTTTTCTTCCAGCACATTGAACATATATTGCTCTTTTACTGACTTCCATTGTAACTTTTTATCTAACAGCTACCCTCCTTGAATATAATCCATCTTCTTTCTCTGACTGCTTTTAAAATCTTCTCAGAGGCATGGGTATTCTTCATTATCTAAGTGTGGTTTCCTTTTCAGTTTTCTTGCTTGGGATTTGTTGGCCTTCAATGTAAAGTTGAACTAAAAATAAACCTTTCTCCCAACTTGCTCCCATTTGTACAATCAGGACTGGATAGAAAATGCTCAGGTGCCGAGCAGAAGAAGACAAATAATAGTTCTTGAAAAGTTGTAAACACAAGCCTCCCATATATATATAAAATACATATATATTTCAAGTAATGTGTGTTCAGATATATATACCAGTTATCTGAACACACATTACTTGAAAGGTCTGACAAAACCCTAAGAATTTAGTTTAAAGTGATTCCACCCTTCCCGCATCCCCTCCACTCCAACCCCAGCTCCTGGCAGAAGCAAATGCAAATCCCTACTAGAGGAAAGAACTTTCATTCCATTCAAGAAAATGGTAAACTTACCATTATGGTTCACTAAACATTTAGAGGGGGAAAAGATATCATGAGAAGCAATGTATAATAGAAATCAATCCAGGAAGCCTTCAGATACTGGCATTTTAGGCATAAAATACAACAGAGTTTATCATATTTAAAGAAATCAGAGAAAACAATTTATAATTTATGAAAAAATATTAAACCATAATGAATAATCAGCTTCTTAATATGAAAAGTGAATTATTTGAACAAAACCTCTATTAATGTGTTTAATAGCAGATTTGAGTACTTTCTTCAAAATATATCTGTGCCTAGTCTACCTGCTTGGATTCTAATTACATGAGTGGCACTGTCGGTGTTTAAATTTACTTTTGGGAATCCACTTCAGTTAAAATTGAGCTAGTTGGTTTTAACTTGTAAGAACCCACACTCTTTCTGATACAGTTCCAGGCACTTTAAGGGAGTATAAAATTGAATACATGTACATATGGTTTGTGCTTTCCAGAGATCCCCAAATAAAATGAAGAATAAACCATGTATCTATAAACCTCACGCACAAAATAGATTATGTATATATTATTCTATAAGAATCAACAGAATACAGAAATACAACGTGAAAGTTTTGGAGGGATATCAATTCTGAAGGCAACACAATTGGTGACAATTGTTTTCAGAAAAATTTGGTCCAGAGTAAATGTTGTGACGATTTCAAAAGAAATTTCCTGGCACATTAGTTTAGATGGAAGCTGAGATCTCAAGTGTCCTGAATGAATTGTCCTGTTTGGGACAAAGCAAGAAATTTGTTGGTGTTAGTGGGGCAGGGGTGGGGGGAAGCATGAAGCTGCAAGAGGAGGAAGAGAGAGGGAGACCCAGGAGAGAGAGAAGGAAGGGGGAGGGAGAGTGCGACAAAGAGAGAGAAAGGGAGCAGGGGGGAGGAGGAGAATGAGCTGGAGAGGGGAAGCTTGACCCAGGGCCAGGAGATGATGCAAGGTTGCATGCTTCTCAGTGTAATCCCTCCCTATGAAGTGCTAAATCTTCAACAATGCCTACAAAGATTATGAAATGCTTACTATAAATCCTTTGTCCTAGACTGAGTTGTGTGTCCTAGCCCGTAGGGGCAGATTGAGATAATAGATGCAGGGCACAGGCCGTAGAGTGAAATAGGCCGATATGTCCTAGGAAGTCGTGAATGTGAAGGGGAAGACTTCACCCAGCCAGGAGTAAGAAACTGGAAACTGGCCAAGGCGAACTTCACCCAAAAGGAGAAAGAGACCCCACGTGACACTTGGATTATGTCAAGAAAGCTCTTGGTAGAGACAGAATTTGAGCTTGGACCTTGAAATCCAGGTTGTGCTTCTGCAGGGCTGCAGCTGTGGCAGAAGAGGAGGGTTCTCTGGAGGTGGGATAAGCAAGAGCAAAGGGACAGCAAGAGGAGAGTGTGGGGCCTCGTAGCATGCCTGCTGTGTCCACGTGTCAGGCTAGGAGAACAGCAGAGGCTGGGTCCCTGCTGGGAGCAGCCCATGAGGACAGAGCCGAGGACTCCAACTCTGTGGCCCCTCCTGATGTGTGGCTGGCTCTCATCTTTCCGTAGGTTTGGAAGCTGGACCTGTGTGGCCCCCTTCCTGGTAGGCTGTCCCCACCAGCTTGCCTTCTGCCTCCTGCAAATGATGCAGGAGCAGACTGAGTTTTGGGCATGAGGTGCCCACACTGGCCATTTGCACAATGCTGTATCTCCTGGTTGTGATTAAGTTGTCATCTGGCACATTTCTGCCTGGATTTGGCTTTCTGGAGCACCTCGGGAGATGTCAAACTCCATAACTGAGCCCTGGGACCAAAGCATTCACGCACGAGTAAATGAAAGCGGATCCGTTGCTGGGGTCTGCCCCCTGAAATACGGCTGCCCACATATTTGAAAGTCGCAGACCCCACTGTCTGTCATCCCCCACTGACTCTGCATTGCTGGTGCTTGTCAGCTCATATGCAACTGAATCGCCTGACACTGGGGAAAGGTGAAGTCAAAGTGCGGTAAAACCCACTGTGGACTTGCAGTGCACTTGAATGTGATACTCTGGTTTAAAGAACAATGTTTTAAATGGCCTAGAGTTTCTGACAAACATGTAATTAATGACCATCAAATGCTTTTGATTAAAAATAGCATGAATTTCAATCTACTTTTTTTTTTTTTAAGGAAAGACATTGCTTACATCTGTGAGGGCTATTCTGTGACCATAGCGCTTGGTTTCAGGAAGTTGGAAATTTGTCCAGTGTACGTCACATTCAATATTTGATTTGCAAACATAGTTTCTCCTTTACCAAGTGGCCACTCAACTGAAGTCAAAAGTTATCTGATTACAGAAAAATAACTTGATTATTCTGGTTACTGTAAATATTTTGTAAACTTGTTCCAACCAAGCACCCTCAGAAAATTTCCACGTCTTCATCTTATTGTGTAATATATAATTTGAGTTATATTCCTCTATTTTCCAAAAGAATTGCAATTTGAGAAGATGGCTTTGAGGCCTTTCAAAATTACTTGCAATTTTTTTCACGGTAATAGTTTTTGGTTATTCTAATACGATCCCAGTCGAATATGATAAATTAGTGATGTATACTGTGTTTAGAGGTAAGATACGGAAAAATTCCTTCATGCTAATTTCCTGCCGATTTGTAACCATTAGGTCTTAAAATTCCCCATATATTTCTGTGAGGTAGGTAAAAGGCGCCGATTACTTAACTACTGCTCAGACATTTCACACACCTGGTTGTAGGTAAGCGTTCTAGAGCAGGAAGAGAGCAGAGTCTAAGGAAGCAAAACAAGGGAACTGCTTCTAGTTTGCAGCATCAAATTTTATTACATTGGGTCATAAACAACCCCAATTAGCAAAGCATGTTTGTAGTCAAAGTTGCCTTTTGGAAAGCAGTTGTGTACGCTTCCCTGGGAGCAGATGGCGATGGTGTGGAATCCTTGCCCCATCCTTGGTTCTGGAGGTTTGTAAGGAGAGGTGGGGCCCTGTTTTCCAAGCCTGCTGCTTTCCTCACCAAATCATTTCTTTAGCAGGGTCCAGCTAGCCCTCTGGAAGAGGTTAAGTAGGCGTCCAGGGGGACCACTTGACATCTGCTCCACTTAAGACTTTTGATCTTGTTGTTTTTGGCTTTTGAAAGGCAGGTCCACATTGAAGACTGTGTATGTGTGTGTGTGTGTCTGTTTGTGTGACTGGTGGCTTCAGGGTGGGAGATGGAAGGAAAACAACCCCATGGTGATTGATCAAAAGAAGGCAAAAATAACTTTTTTCTCCCTAGTTTTTAAAGGTGAGTAGGATCGTATGCTATGAAATGAGAATAGGAAGGAAAACACTGGGGTCTCGTGTATGAAACCCTCTGTGAACAGGAATGTAAACTGAGGGCTGTTTTGCTATTAGTGAGCAACACTTTCACATGGCTGTCAATGAAATCCAAATTGTGTGCTTTGCTCTGAGCTGTGGCCCTTCCAGTTGATGGAGTCTGCAGGCATGGATCTTTCTCTTTCTTTTTTTTTCTTTCTTTCTTTTTTTTTTTTTTGGTTGCAGTCATCACTGTTGTTTGGCGGGCCCAGGGTGGATTTGAACCCGCCAGCTCAGGTGTACATGGCTGGCGCCTTAGCCCATTGAGCCACAGGCGCCAGCGGGATCTTTCTCTTTCTTTTGAAAAGTCCAAATGCAGTCTTGTTAAGAGTAGTACAGGGGAAGCTCAGGCAGAGTTGGCAGATACTAACCTGGTCACCATCAGGTCTGCCATTGGCATCCCAAACTTGGCTCCTCCTCTTCTTAGGTGGGGTGTGAGAAGAAGAATGAGGAGGGGTTCAGGGTGGAGAAATTGCTTCAGGCATCTGAGGCCTGAGGGTTCTGAAGCTCCTTGAGCAGGAGGGAGGAGAGAGGCAGCAGCCGCCTCAACTTCTCCCACCCCTGCTGCCACCACTGGTTGGCCACATACCTTCCTTCTAGTCTTGAGAAGATTATGAGAGGAAGGCCTGGGTGTGGTGAAGATGGTCTTGTTCGGGGTGGGGGTGGGGGTGGTGTGGTATTAACATGGCTCCTAAGTTTCATTCCTGATTATGTTTTGTCCTTGACATCTCTAAAAACAATGACACGGCAGGACTGCAGAAAGCTACCTGGGAGGCCCTGGTGGCCCTTGCAATGTCCCCTTCCACCTTTGGTTGAAGGTTGCAATTATCATCAGGCGTATTTTCTGGATGAAAGGAGTTCTTCCGGCCTGTTACACATATCCTATTCAGCTATTCTTAAGCTTGTACAGAACTGGCTTATCTGAGTCTTTCCAAGATAGCATTTAACTGAGTGTGGGAACACAAGTTTGGCTGTGGGCAACTGGGACAGTTAAGTCTAGGGTTTGGCAGCAGGAAAGCTGGAAGGTGAGAAGAAATGAAGAGGAATCCCATAAGGCTTTACCTGCAAATGCCATGTGAGGATATAGGAGGCTACTTTTTTCTGAGCTCTGGTTGATACGAGGGAATCTCCTAACTCCAACTGCACTCTGACACTCCATAAACATGGAGGGTCTGGAATAATTGACATTGTGTGCTGGTTTAGACATCAAGAGACTGGCTTGTCCTTGGGCACAGATCTAGCAAGTGGTCAAGGCGAGATTTCTGTAAACCTGGGAAAAGGTGTCACATATCCTATTCCCCGGTCTTAAAAGACTTGGTACCTAAGCTGTTTCTCAACGTGTGTTTAACGGTTTGGGTCCCAGCTGAGAAGATGCTTGACTTGCCACTGACATTCACAGGAGAATGTCATTCATTTTGTCTAGAGAGGAAAGCTTCTTGTTTTCTATTAAATTATTTTTTGGGGAGGTGTGTCACATGTGGCTGCTGTTAGGTAGAACCTACTGGGCCTAAATCTTCACGATCCAGGTGCCCTGGAGATCCTGCCCCACACCCTGGGTTCTGAGTCCAGCCATGTGGAAGGGGGTTCCTGGCGGGCTCTGCTACACCTTGTCTGACTTTTGTGTCACCTGGAGCTTGGTCAATGAGGTTTACTGTGAGGGCTTAAAACTAATCTCCCATAGTTTATGAGCCAAATCCATTTGCAGTGAGGAAGACCCCAGATGATCAGAGGCTTAAACAAATGTCCCTTTCTGTGGCGTTCCTATGGCGAACTTGAGTTCCACATGCATGATGTAAGTGAGAGTGAGGCAGGGCTTTCTCCCACATGTGGCTCAGAAATCATTTACAAAGCGAACAGGGAAGACAGCCCAGGCAGGCGACTTTTCCTTTTGCTCTGGGCTGGGTCTGCACTCCCGGGCCACTCCTAGAGGGCTCGTCTGATCTGCAAGTGCAATTGAAAACAGGTGTCCACCCGGTGCCTATAAAATATATACTGGCAATGGGGGAGATCCTTGGAGATTCTTTCAACCCATAGAAATATGGAGACAATTCCCAAATCTGACTCTGCCTCGATCCTTCCAGACCTCCAGCCCCATCTCTCTTTCAAAAAAAAGAGAGAAGAAAAAAGAAAAAAAAAAAAGAAGAATCTACAAAACCTTCTAGGGAAACTGGGAGCATCTGGTTCCTCCACTTTCTTCTGTAGAAAGAAATGTGAAAAAGATTAGAGAGACTCTGTCAAAATGTCAGACTGGGCCTTGCACAGCTGGAAAAGTGACTCTTGTATCCTGCCTTGCCTCCTCTTCCTCCTCAGGGTGGCCAGGGTGACCTTGGGCTGTATGAGCAAGGTGGTGATTGTGATTTGGATGCCGGATTTACCCAATTTCTATTTAGCAAACAAATTGAATGTACTGCTGCTCGTGTTTAGGATAAACACCTGATTAGATTCTCTTAAAATATGGTGCCTACTGCCAGGAATTTCAGCTGGGCAGTGTCCGGCCGGGACGAGAGGATTGGGTTTCCTCTTTATTTATTGTCAGCAAGTGCTCCTGAGCTCTCTACCTTGCAAGCTCATTAAACATGTGCTTGAATGTGGAGATACTGACAACGCAGCTGTATTTCATTTGTAGATAATTGATGCAATAAATGTAATAACTGAATGAGATATGTGGACTCCTGAGCTAATTTGGGTGTAGATGTCACAGCACTTGTGCAGCTGGAAATGTTGCCATCACACAATCTGTTTCAGGTAAATGTGTCCCATTCCTGTTCTCACTAAGACAGACCAAAAAAAAAAAAAAATCAAATCATCCTCTGTATCTAAAAGTACATGTTCAAGTCAGGGTCAGTCTAAACTCTGCTTGAAAAAATGTTAATATCAGCAATTTATGGTTGCACAAGTAGGTGACATTAACCCCTTATACTCTGAGAGTGCCAAATAGAGGTGCTCTGCCATGCTTTGCATAGGCACTTTGGGTCTAGAAATCTGAAGAACCTTAGTTGGAAGGGTGTGGATTCATGTTTTTTTTTTTTTTTTTTCCACTTTCCTTTAGTGGAAAGGCAGAATTTCTTTTCCATGGTCTGTATATTTCCAGAGGGTCCTTACCTTTTCTTTTCTGATATTTTAGCCCAGGCAATCAGAAGAGTTATATGTGGGCATCAAAATTCTGTGATTTTTAAAACTGGGGCTCTTGGAATAGACGGCCTTAACAGAAAGGAGTTTGTTATATGTGAGTGACCCATACTCTGAAGTTTTCAAAGCTCTTATACTTACTGACTAAGAGCCCAGACCAGAGTTTGATAAACTATGGTCCATGAAGTACATCCAGCCTAATGTCCAAACTAAAAATGGTTTCCACATTTTTAAATGCAAATTTAAAATTTACCAATTGCAACTTATAAATGTCAGAAAAATCAACCGGAGAATATTTTGTGATACAGAAAAATTATGTGACATTCAAATTTCAGTGTTCATAAAGTTTTATTAGAACACAATGACACTCATTTGTTGACTATTTTATATGACTGCTTTGGTGGGTAGTCGCAACATTTAACATCTACCCCTGTACAGAAAATGTTTGCCAACCTTTGTCCAAGACTAAAATACCACTAATTTCTGCCAATGATGAAAAAGCTAGATTAGATTGCAGTATATTGTAAAATGAAGTTTTCTTCAATTAAGTGCTCAGAGAGGAGGGTAACCATTCTTTCAGCAGAAGCCCTTGAGAAAGACCTGGATAGGATACATTATCATTAGTATTTCACTAGTTAATAGTGCCCTAACCTTTTCTCCTTATTCTGACATTTCAATGGGTTGCACTATTTGTATGTAAACACTATTTCTAATCTGTTTGAAAAGTTTGTGTTCCTAATTGGCTTTTTATTTTATAATTTTGTTTTTGTACTCATACTGGTCAACATATTGTTTTCTCAGTAGATGTTACTAAATGACAGATTTATTGAGGTAAAATTTTGATACATTATATAGTTTTATACTTCCAAGACTTTTGACAAAAATGTCTAGCCAGGTAACTACCACCACAATCAAGACCTAGAATAGCTCCATCCCCCCAAAGTTCCCTTAGCCCTTTTGGGGCCAGTTATCTTTATCCCTTCCCTGGCTCATGACTATGACAGATGGTTTTTTTTAATACCGATAGCTTTGCCTTTTCCAGAATGACACATTCATGGGAACATATGAGATGTAGTGGATATTTTAAAGGTACACTTCAGATCTCCCAAATGCAATTTAGGAATTAATGAATTTTTAATTGATGCATTTCAACTATACTTGGAAACCAACATATAATTAAGTTAAGATTAAATCTATTTTGCTTGCTTATCTGGAAGAGGAATTATAAGTTTGATGTACAGATACTAAACTTGTTCATACAAATACTAAATTGGTGGAACCAGATTTTGATGTTGATGTGATAAGCTCTGTCTAAAAAAAGAAAAGCAAAATGTTATAAATTATACTGAAGCTTCCTGGATGGATTTATTTTTGTTATATAAACTTAGGCTTTCAATTTAATAGACCAAAAACTATTTCTAAAGTAGGTTTCTCTGTGAGTAAAAAGGAAGAAGAAACTGTTTATATAGTCATAATCTGTTAGTCTTTCTCCTCACTTCTTAAATTTTATATATTGTATCTTAGAAAGTAAAAAACATGCCGAGGCATAGAATATCCATTATGCTACTTACTTGTTTTATCAAATATAGGATAATTCTCTTAGTGGGATTGGGGAACATCTTTTCTATTACGTCCAGGAACAAAAGGTGACAGAATACACGTGTACGTGCACTAAAGAAAGAAAAAGAAAGAAAAGTGTACATTTCCTGTGTTTCTATCTTGCACTGATTTTTAGTAAGTTGGATTTGAAGTAGTTGTTATGACGCTAATATTCTTTGTAAACAATCCTACATTAGAGATGTTTCTATACACTGACAATGCCATTTAGTGATTACAAAAAAAGTTTAAAAAGTGATGAATATTCGAGATCATCAGCCTTGACCTAGCCCTTCCTTTCTCCCTTCCCTTCCTTGTTCCTTCTATATTTACTGTCTAGGATGGGTAATGCACTGTTGCCTCTTGGTGACTCTTCTTATTGTCTAGGATGGGGAAATTCCAAAGGACCCATTCCATAGAAGCCAACCACGAACTTAAGTACACAGTGGATATCTAAGTATGCCAAAGTCCTGCTAGATCTTGCTTAGACTGGTTTTCTACTTTAACATTTTTATGCTTTTGCATATTTTCCCCAGTTCCCAGAAGAGGATAAAACATAGATTCAATATGTCTAAAGCATCTTTTTTAGTTGCAGGTTTTAATCCAAGAGCACTAGGATTTTGCTGCCTCTGTCTACACAGGTGGGCATTATATTAAAACTCAAGGTAGCAAGTTCAGAAACTGGTCCGAAGTTTTCATTTTATTTCAAACTGAACTCATGTTACTCTTGTTGAAAATTGTACTGACAGGCCTATACATATAATTTATAATATTTCCTATCAGGATGTGTAGCTGAATTAGAAACATTTGTGTACAAGTCCTACAGCCAGTTAAAAGGCATTCTAAGAAGAACTTAGAATACTTTTTGTTTCTAAGTAATTGACCATAAATTGCTTACAACCATGACCCCTGTGGCAACGACAGAAGAGATGTTTGTGGATAGACATTAAGCTCTTTCTCAAGTTGTTCACCAAGTGTGCTGTTTACAGAGGAAACTTCCCCAAACTTCTTATTTTTCTTTGAAACATTACATAAAGCAGATGACAAGATTGGTCAGATAACACAGAGAGGAGAATGGAGGTGAACAAGGGAAGCTTTGCTTATATGTTTGGGACAATTTGACTTTTTCAAGAGTGATTCTATTTTCACGTTTCAGATCATGGGAAAAGGTAACCTCCACAAAAGGTCTATGAGAGGCATTTAAAAAAAATTAAAGAGAAACCCAGCATTTTGGGAAGAGGCTTGTGTATTGAATTGTTAAATTGCTTAAAGACAAAGATGATGTTGACCACACCGGTTCTTATGTAGGACTGAGAAAACTTACTAATGGGGAGAAATACACTATAGCCCTGTGGAGAGAAAATGTGTTTGAAATTACATTTCCATGTCCATTAAAATAAGACACTACTGCTTTCAATTAGATTTTGCCAGAGAAAACACCAAGAGATTTTTTTAAAAAAAAGTTCATGTAAATTGTTTGTAAAATAAAAGGAAGATTACACCTATTTTTAGAAGAATACATTTTTTCTGGAGGATGTGATTGTGGCTGAATGAGCAAACTCCTGAAAGCAATGTGGTACAAATGGAAAGCATTGCTTTGTTCACCCAAACGTGGCTCCTCGGTGCGATAGGTGGCTGACCTCACATGGTCTGAATAATGGTGTCACCTGACTATTTAATGAGGCCCCCTATATCAGTGGTCCCTAACATTTTTCGCACCAGGGAGTGGTTTCATGGAAGATAATCATTCCACAGATGGGGGTGGAGGGGCAATTGGGCCCTTAGATTATCACAGGCATGTGCAACCTAGATCCCTCCCGGAAGCAGTTTATTACTGTAGAGTTCCCACTCCTAGGGGAGCCTAATGCCCCCCTCACTACACTCCCCCCGCCCCCCATCTCAGCAGTGCTCAGGTGCTGATGTCAACTGTGGGGAGTGGCTGTAAATACAGATGAAGCTTTGTGTGCTTGTCCTCCTTCTGTGCGAGTCCCCTGACCAGGACCATTTCTCAGGTTACAGCCCTGTATGTCCGCACTCTGCTGGATACTGTCAGAGTCAGAGTCTGCTCCTCTAGTAAGGCGCAGAGGCCTGGGCGTGGTGAAGAGCTAGCTGTGGAATGCAGGTACCATCATGGACACAAGCTCTTGCAGTAGTCTGACTGTGAGGGGAGGAGAACCAACACTAAGCCAGTGGCAGAGGAGGAGGAACAGAAGGCATAACTAAGAGAGGTTTCAGGAAGGGAGCGTGGCGGGAGTAGTGCCAGGTCAGAGAGAAAACCTGAGTGACTCTGCGGTTCAAGCTAGAGTGAATGACAGTAATAGCGGGTCCAGGGATTTAGCTGGAGTAAGTGAATTTTGCCTTTACCCTTTGCCCTGTACTGTTTGTCTGTAAGGAAGATGTGATGCCTAGTGGTGAGATTAGCTATTTTGCAATCAAGTGTCAAAAGCCTCGTGCTAAGAGAGGGAGAACAGTGGGAGGGAAGAACCTGGGCTCTGGCCCTCAAACACCTGTGTCAACCCTGGGCTTCCTGTTGAGTGACCAAGCAAAGCCCTCTGGGGTTAAGCCTCTGTTACAACTGTCATTAGGTCTGCATTCTAAGTGGCCAAATCCTAATCGACAGGGCCTTAAGGAGATGACCCATGACAGCAGAGGGGAGATGAAAGAGGGGGCGGTGAGCAGTGTTTCTGGGAAGCACAGGGAACCTCAGGCTCAGAAGTGGGAATGTACGCAGCATACCCAAGAAGCAAGGAGTAGAATAGTCAGGAGAGTCACTTATTCTGGCTGAATGCTTATTAAAGCATTCAGTGAAAAGAGGGGAAAACCATGCAAATAGCAAATTGATGAACTGTTAAAAAGCCGCCCTTTCAAAATTCTGGGAAAACTAACATGTTTGGTGCAAACTGGGTTGAGCACACTTTCAAGATGGCTTAATCATGGGAGAAATGATTTAATTATCAATTATTAAAGCTTATGAATAAGCTTTCATAATGAAGATTCCACTGTATTATCTATCCAACAACTGGCTGATGGGTTTGTAGGAGTTGGGATAACAGATGTTGTGTCCTTGACATACGATATAGATTGTGTCTAACAGAAAGCAAAGTAGGGACCTAGTGATGGTTGTGATGGCTCTGATTGATTGAATTTGTCTCTCTACAAATGAGTGAGTGAGTTAAACTTTATCACTCAGTTGGAATCATTCAAACAGAGGTTGGGTAAACCCTCTAAGGAGCTTCAAGTATCATCCTTCATCTTTCTAGAAGTTCTTAGGCTTTGGCAGGCACAGGATTCACTGGGGAATTTATTTGAGACTCTCAGAGGCTCTGGTACAGCAAGTTTGGGCTGGTTGTCAGGAATCTTCATTTTTAACATGTGCCGATGATTCTGTTGTATATGGATTCCTGGACATCATTTGAGAAATCTGTCCCCTTCCTTATTTCCCCCCCCCCTCCGTGCCCATATTGGTGCATTTCAGAAGGAAAGGAGTTTCTGAAGGTGAGGGTCTCATTTCTTCCTCATGACTTCCTGCTAGTAGCTGGGAGGTTTCTCAAGGGACCACTGTTTTTCACTCTTCTCGCACCTCTTTTAATTTTTTTGTTTTCTAAATGCCCCTCCCCCTAAAACAACATTTTTCATTCACTAAAAAACTTGTAAAACTTCAGGAAGGGATAAATAAGAAAATACAAATCATCATCATTCTTCTGTGAACACAAAGCCATTGTTAATAACTACTAATAATGGTACCTTCTTTTCCCTCTTTACATAAAAATTGGAATCAAATGCATTTACAAACCACAGCTGTGATTTTTAATATCTTTTATGTCTGATTTTCTCAGGCTTATTGGTGTTATAGTCTTGAGTCTAACATGGAGGTGAAGGGAGTCCCTTCTCTTCATGAATCTTCTATTTATTATTACCTTATAAACTTCTTTTAAATATCCATGCAAGTGTTTTAGAAAGAATATATATATATGTTAATAAATGAACAAAGTCTTTTAGTTTAAAATAAGTAGTGGGAGGCTGAGGCAAGAGGATTTCTTGAACTCAAGAGTTTGAGGTTGCTGTGAGCTATGATGCTATGGCACTCTACCAAAGTAGAGTGAGACTTCATCTCAAAAAAAAAAGGTAGTATAATATTTATTTCAGGAAAGACTTAGAAGTTCCTTATTTTTATTATTTTTGGTGAATTTAAGTTAAAAACAACCCTCTCTGTGTCATTTGCAGTTAAAGCCTTCCTGTTATTGTGGAACAGCAGGACACCCTAGGCACCACACTATCGCATCTTTGCATAATGTCACCACAGTAGTGGTGTAGCAAGAGCCTTGATGTTCAGCTCCTTGAATCAACCAGGAATCTTTGGTTGCAAGCAACAGAAACTGACCTTGGCTAACATAAAATGGGAAGTTTACTGGCCTAATATGGGTAGCTCAGAGAACGGAGGGAAAAACATAAGTACAGGGCCTCAGCAAGACAGGACAATTCATAGATCTATGTGGCAGGTGCAAAAGCTTGTTTTCTTCTGGGCACTGGTCCCAGAATGAATTTACATTAACCACTTTCTATTCTTGGGCCTTTCCCAAGAGATCATTGTGCTTATTTTCTCATTCATTCATTCATCACATATTTATTGAGTATAAAGCACTCTTTCAGGTTCTAGGGTTTCAATAACAAACAAAACAGTTTACATTCTAGTTAGGCAACAACTTATAAGCAAAGATGAATCAAATACATAATACCTTAAATAATGATATAGGTTATGGAGAATAAATGGAGGAGGATAAGATTGGCTAGAAAAGGTCTGACTCTCTACTATAAATCGGTAGTGATTAAAACAGCATGGTATTGGCACAAAAACAGAGAGGTAGACGTTTGGAACAGAATAGAGAACCAAGAGATGAATCCAGCTACCTACCGTTACTTGATCTTTGACAAACCAATTAAAAAC
>CAUYON010073911.1:0-17693 GCA_963573935.1 Arctocebus calabarensis | reverse complement strand
AGAGTGCTGTGGCATCACAGCTCAGCAACCTCCAATTCCTGGGCTCAAGCGAGTCTCCTGCCTCTGCCTCCCAAGTAGCTGGGACTACAGGCGCCCGCCACAACGCCCGGCCATTTTTTGGTTGCAGCCGTCATTGTTGTTGGCAGACCCAGGCTGGATTCGAACCCGCCAGCTCAGGTGTACGTGGCTGGCGCCTTAGCCCGTTGAGCCACAGGCGCCGAGCCATTCGATCATTTTTTAAGGTGGACAAAAATGATTTTGCAGGAGGCAATAGATAACAAGAAATGCAGGATGAACGATGAGAATAGGTGACGATATTGTCTGCATTTTGCGTGTGTCTTTTTTTAAGCATTCACATCTTAAGTTGATTTACAAACATCTAGTATGTTACCAAGTTCAAGAGTTTAGTCCGTTTTTCAAAGAGATTGCACCTTTTAAAATACTCTTCAGGATTTTTTTCCGTTTCCGGGGGCACTTGGAGGCGCCGCCTCTGCAGCTGCCGGAGCCGCGGCCTAAAGGGGGGAGAAGGGGGGTACAAGGGCCGGGCAAGGCAGTACCCAAGCCCTGAGGAGGGGGACGCACAGCTCCAGGCTGAAAAGAAAAAGCCAGGGAAGAAGAGGAACAAGGAGAAGAAGGTGGAGATGGGGCTGCAGGAGACCCCAAAAAGGGCAAGAAATCGCTAGAGTCGGATGAGAGTGAGGATGACGAAGATGACCACCAGCAAAGCGCAAAGGTGTGGAAGGGCTCATCGACCTCGAAAACCCCAACCGGGTGGCACAGACAACCAAAAAGTCACACAACTGGATCTGGATGGGCCAGAGGAGCTTTCAAGGAGGGAACGAGAAGAAATTGAGAAACAGAAAGCAAAAGAACGCTGCAGGAAGCTGCATTTAGCTGGGAAGACAGAGCCAGGAGGAAAGAAGAGGAAAGGAAAGCAAAAGATGATGCCACCCTGTCAGGACAACCAACGCAGTCGCTCTCCCTGAGTAAGTAAGCGTGACCTGTGGGAAGAGATGCCAGGAAACTGGGCCACGCTGCCGGGACCTCTGTGTCTTGCTCACCCTGTGCCCTGGTGCCGCTGCAGCAGCCCCTCATGGCTGGGAGCCCCCACAGCCTGAGGTCTCCTCTTTATCTTGGCACAGAAATTGAAGGGATGTGGGGGGCTGGGGGAGGGGCAGCTGCTATCTTTGAGACAGAAAGATGCAGGACAGCATTTCGTATGTAACCATTTGAATGTTTTCCCTGTTTTAGAATTCAGAACCCTTGTTGGGTGCCTGGGAGGTGGGGTAAGAAGAGCTTCCATTTGTCTGGTAGATTGCACGTTAGTGGGTGATTGTGCCAGGAGGTAGCTGCTGACAAGTTTGACAACCAGCCCATTTACGTGGCCTGGGTGCTCCTTCAGAGAGGGGCTGTCATGTGGGAGTCCACACCCTGGGTCCCTGAGGGTAAAGGCTTATCCCTGGCCTGTCCCTTGTGTCTGAGGCTGCTTCTCTCTGCCCTTCCCCATCCTATTTCCACCTCCCTGGCCAGGGTGTGGGCCCATTTTTAACTGTACCCATCGATCATTTCAAGAACCTCTGTTGACTGTGCAGCACCCAGGCAAAACATGCTCCACAAATTCAACTTGTATATTTGGCAGACTAAACTTGACATTATCGTAATAAAAATAAAAATAAAAAAATAAAATAAAATACTCTTCAGATCTGTTAAATTGATGAATTAAAACATCTTTACTTCTTAAGCAGTTGGTATCTTACTATGAAGAAAGGGGCAGCAAATCCAGATCCAAAGCTCAAAGTCATCATGATTAGTAACTGCAACTTACTGTCCACCGAAAATGAGAAATTCTTCCCAGGGCCCTCCTTATAGTGGCTGCCACGGGCAACAGAGGCTGTGAACCTCGGGATGCTCTGTGCCATCATGGTACAGTTGGAAGCTCCCATGATGTGTCTTTGTTTGTCATGTTTGGTTTTAATTGTTAAACAAGACTTGCATTGAGAGCCTTTCAAATGACTTCTAAGAAATAACTAATTACAGTCTTCACCACATTCAGCTACTTTTAGACTGACCAACTGGTGGAGACAGGCAGGGTGCTGGTAGCAATATTCAAAAACCCATTGAAGAAGCCTCAGTCTACACTTATTTTTCTCTTCTTTACCATTGGTTTATAATTTTTAATGTACCTGGATACCAACAGAGTTGTGCCTATTTAGTGTAACAGCTATTTTTTTTTTTTTTGAGTCAGAATCTCACTCTGTTTCTCCAGGGTAGAATGCAATGACATCAGACTCGTTCACAGCAACCTCAAACTCCTGGGTTCAAAGGATCCTCCTGTCTGAGCCCACCAAGTAGATATCAGCTATTTTGAAAGGAGCTTCAATGTGTTCTTTACATAATACACATTTATGTATATTTGCAAATATTTATTAAAGTTAGGTAAATAAAAGTTAAGTCTCTGTGGTACCATTTTCATATTAAAAAATGACTCAGATGACTTTTTGTCAAATTTGGAGGCTATGTCAATGTGATACATAATATGGGCCTAAGGAAGATGATATCTCAGACATGTAGGTAAGGTAAGGGCTAGGATTTTTAAATTTAGAAATAGTTAATAATTTTCAGGAACAATTTTTGAAAGGCTGGAATCTACCCATATTTTTTAAATCATTAAGGTAGCATTATCCAGTTAAGATATGGCTAAAATTTATAATGACTATTAAAACAAACAAATAAAAAAAGAAGCCAGTAATAAGTGTTACCAAGATAGTGAATAGAGACTGGACATGGTCACTCATTCCTAATTTACTTGGGAGGCCAAGGCAGGAGGATTACTTGAGGCCAGGAATTCCAGACCATCCTGAGCAAAAATGTGACTCTGTCTCCACAAAAACTAGAAAAATTGCCCAGACTTGATGGCACAATTGTTTGAATTCAGGAGTTCAAGGTTGCTGTGAGCTGTGATGACACCACTGCAATCTAGCTGACTCACAGAGCAAAACTCTGTCTCAAAACAAAAAAACAAAAACATAGTGAACAGAATTTATATCCACCTTCTCTATCCTCCAGTAGTCTCTTAATATTATGGAAAAAAAGGCTCAGCACTCATGCTCAGTGGTTAGGGTGCCGGCCATATACACCGAGGGCTGGCCCGGGCCTACTAAACAACAATGACAACCGCAACAACAACAACAACAACAAATAGCCAGGGATTGTGGTGAGGGCTTGTAGTCCTAGCTACTTGGGAGGCTGAGGCAAGAGAATCGCTTCAACCCAAGAGTTTGAGGTTGCTGTGAGCTGTACACTACCATACACTACCATGGGGGACATAGACTCTGTCTCAAAAAGAAAAAAAAAATCATGAAAAAAAGAAAAATAGCAAGAAGAAAGAACAGAGAGGTATGAAAAGGGAACAGACAGACTAAAAGAAACCGGAAACTTCTATTAGAACTTCTATAACTAGGACCTGATGTCATGGCTCATGCTTGTAATCCTAGCACTCTGGTATGCTGAGGGGAGGTGGGTGGATTGCTTGAGATCACGAGTTCAAGACCAGCCTGAGCAAGAGTGAGACCCTGTCTCTAAAAAATAGCTGGGCATTGTGTGGGCTCCTGTAGTCCCAGCTACTTGGGAAGCTGAGGCAAGTGAATTGCTTGAGCCCAGGAGTTTGAGGTTGCTGTGAGATATGATGCCATAGCACTCTACCCAGGGTGACAAAGTGAAACTCAGTCTAGAAAAAAAAAAAAAAAAGAACTTCTACAACTACTAAAATAGCATCAATAAAATATAAACTTCGATAAATAAGCAAAACACTAGATCACACAAGTCTAAAAGTTTCTGTACTGGAAGGTCTAAGCAAGTCAGATAAAAAGTAGCAAAGAGAAAAAGATATGAATAATATTAAGGAAAGTTAAGGGAACAGAATTAGAATAAGGATCAACGTATGTGTAAATTTCAGAAGGAGAAAAAAGAGAATGGAAGAGATGTTTTAAAGAGCAATAGCTAAGAATTTTCCAGAACAGAAAAAAATGAGTCTTTAAACTGAGTAAGCAAACAAAGACCTGAGAAGGATAAAAAATTTCACAAAAATCTTGTGAATCCAAGATTGCCAAAAATTAAAGATAAAAGCTGGTGGTGTGGCTCACACTTGTAATCCTAGCACTTTGGGAGGCCAGGGCAGGAGGATTGCCTGAGCTCACGGGTTTGAGACCAGCCTGAGCCAGAGCAGGACCTCATCTCTAAAAATAGGCAGGCATTGTGGTGGGCGCCTATAGTTCCAAGTACTTGGGATGCTAAGGCAAGAGACTCTCTTGAGCCCAAGAATCTGAGGTTGCTGTGAACTATGACACCATGGCACTCTACCAAGGGTGACCAAAAAAAAAATTGAAGATAAAAAAAAATGTTAAATAGGCTCGGCGTCTGTGGCTCAGCGGCCACGTACACCTGCGCTTGCAGGTTCGAATCCAGCCCGGGCCCGCCAGACAAAAATGACGCCCACAACCAAAAAAAAAAAAAAAAAGGCCAGGCGTTGTGGCGGGCGCCTGTGGTCCCAGCTACTTGGGAGGCGGAGGCAGGAGACTCGCTTGAGCCCAGGAATTGGAGGTTGCTGTGAGCTGTGATGCCACAGTACTCTATCCTGGGTGACAGCTTGAGGCTCTGTCTCAAAAAAAAAAAAAAATGTTAAATAAAACCTGAAAGATCTATATACAGATGCTTTTTGATTTAGACCCACATGTTAACTTGAAATATCCTAAACTGAAAATGCACTTAATATACCAACTTAGGGAACATCACAGTTTAACCCAACTTACCTTAAACATGCTCAGAACACTTACATTAGCCTACAGTTAAGTAAAAGCATCTAACACAAGCCTGTTTGATAATGAAATATTGAAAGTTTCATATAGTTTATTGAATACTGTACTGAGAGTGAAAAACAAAAAGATGTCTACAGAATGGGAGAAAATATTTGCAAACTGTCCATCTCACAAGAGATTAATAACTAGAATATATATAAGGAGCCTCAGCAGCTCAGCAGGAAAAAAGTCAAATAATCCAAAGAAAAATGGTCAAAGGATCTGAACAGACATTTCTCAAAAGAAGACATACAGATGGCCAACAAATATAGGAAAAAATGATTGACGTCATTAGCTGTCTGAGAAATGCGAAGAAAAACTACAGTGATTGGTGTGCTCTCACCTTCTACGCACAAGGTAGGGATATATGGCACACCTCCTGAGTGAGGGGCACAACTACAACTTGAACTTGAACCTAACAAACACAATGTAACCTAATTGTCTGTACCCTCATATTAATCTAACATTAAAAAAAAAAAAAAAAGCAGGGTAGCGCCTGTGGTTCGATGAGTAGGGTGCCGGACCCATATACCGAGGGTGGCGGGTTCAAACCTGGCCTTAGCTGAACTGCACAACAGAAAAATAGCCGGGCGTTGTGGCAGGCACCTGTAGTCTCAGCTACTCAGGAGACTGAGGCAAGAGAATCGCCTGAGCCCAGGAGTTGGAGGTTGCTGTGAGCTGTGTGACTTCACAGCACTCTTCCGAGGGTGATAAAGTGAGACTTTGTCTCTACCAAAAAAAAAAAAAAAGTGAAACTACAATGAGATATCACCTCATCCCTGTTAAAATGGCTTTTATCAAAAAGAACGATGGGGCTGGGCGCAGTGGCTCACACCTATTATCCTAGCGCTCTCCAAGGCCAAGAGGTGGGTGGATTTCTCCAGCAGTTCAAGACCAGCCTGAGCAAAAGTGAGATCCTATCTCTAAAAATAGCCAGCATTGTGGCAGTTGCTGTGAGCTATGACGCCAGGGCGCTAACCCAGGATTACAAAGTGAGATTCTGTCTTAAAAAAAAAAATACGGGCAATAACAAATGCTGGTGAGGAGGTGGAGAAAGGGGAACCCTCCCACAGTGGTGGTTAGAATGTAAATTAGTGCAACCACTATGGTGAACAGTAGAGAGGGTCCTCAAAAAACTGGAAATAGAACTAGCATGTGACCCAGCAATCCCACAAAGGAGATGAGTAGTGTTCCCCGTGTTCTGACCATCAGGCAGGCTGCTCCAAGGGGACTGGGAAGTGCCAGCAATGCTTTTTAAGACAGAGGAAAGTGGAACACACATTCTCTTGCACCAGAGAAGCCCCTGGTTTGCAATCTGAAGTTGTCGGCACCACTGCCGGTGGAGATGCTCCCTGCCACTTGGGGTCTTCTCTTCCTCTACCCGCCAATGCCCACTGCCACAAACACAGCCACATGGACAGACTGTTCTGCTTGGGACTTGTGAATGTTCCATAGAGGACCATTAAACCAGGGGACCGGGAAGCGGCTGCCATGCCTCTGGCAGAGCGCCTATCACACCCAGGCTTCCACAGAGCCTGGGGCTCAATCCTTCCCTGCTAAAGAGAAGCAGAGCGCTTACTGTTACCCAAAGCTGCTTACCTCCTCTGCTAGGAGCCTACCCTGCTTAGAGGCCGTTCCCTGGCACAACCATACCTCCCCTGTTGGAGCACTTCAGCTACAGAGGCCACCCACTCTGGAATCTCAAAACACCACCTTTGCTACAGCTGGGCCAAGGTAGAAGCTGGGAATCAGGTTGTTGTTGTACCCCCCAAGGACAGATCACTGTCATTGCCAACAGAGGGAGGTATGGATAGCCATGCATCCCACGTCTACCCAGAGGGTCCCACCCTCCTGTCACAGGCTCACAGTGCATCTGCCCTTCTCATTGACTTACCATTGTTCTGGAGAAGGAAAGCACCCGCCCCATGCTATCACAACCGGCACTTCTCAGGGAGGCTTGAGAGCAAGTTTGCCAGCTCAGTCTTGGTCTGGTATGCACAGGGCTCGAGTAACCACCCAGGGGCCTGGGAACTGGGGCTTATTTAACCTAATACACCAGAGCTGGCACCTGAACACTCTCCCAGGAATGTGAGTCCAACCAACTCCAATTGCCAGCATCCCCACAGAGGATACCCCCCTGCACAAGCTGAAAGGCAGCACACCTTTACCTCTGTGGACTGAGCCGCAGAGTTCCTGGCACAGGAGAACAGATGAACCACAAAGCTATCTGTCTGGCCTGAGGGAAGAGATTCCAGATGAGAAGGAACCAGCATAAGAATTCAAGTAATATGAAAAAGAAGACTATTTCAATACCCGCAAAGATCACACTAGCTCTCTAGCAAGGGACTCTAACCAAAAAGAATTTCTTTTTTTTTTTTTTTTTGCAGTTTTTGGCCAGGGCTGGGTTTGAATTCGCCACCTCCAGCATATGGAGCTGGGGCTCTACTCTACCCCTTTGAGCCACAGGTGCCACCCTCTTTTATTTATTTATTTATTTTTTGAGACAGAGCCTCAGCTGTCGCCCTGAGTAGAGTGCAGTGGCATCACAGCTCACAGCAACATCTAAATCCTGGGCTTAAGCAATTCTCTTGGCTCAGTCTCCCAAGAAGTTGGGACTACAGGCACCTGCCCAGCTATTTTTTGATTGTAGTTGTCATTGTTATTTGGCAGGCCTGGCTAGCTTCGAACCCACCAGCTCTGATGTATGTGACTGGCGCGTGAGCTGCTCGAGCCACAGGCACCGAGCCAAGAATTTCTTTTTTTTTTTTTGAGATAGAGTCTCACTCTGTTGCCCAGGGTAGAGTGCCATGACATCAGGGTTACAGGAACCTCAAACTCTTGGGCTCAAGCGATTCTTTTTGCCTCAGCCTCCCAAGCAGCTGGGACTACAAGCGCCTACCACAATGCCCGGCTATTTTTTTGTTGAGGTTATCACCATTGTTGTTTAGGCATCATTGTTGACCTGGGCTGGGTTCAAACCCACCAGCCTTGGTGAATGTGGCTGTAACCACTGTGCTACAGGCACCGAGCCTGGATCCAAATATTTATCAGATTTTTTTTTTTTTTAGACAGAGTCTCATTCAGTTGCCCTGGGCTTGAGTGCTGTGATGTCATAACTCACAGCAACCTCAAACTCTTGGGCTCAAGTGATTCTTGCCTCAGCCTCTCGAGTAGGTGGGACTATAGGCACCTGCTACAACACCCTGCTATTGTTAGAGATAGGGTCTCCATATTGCTCAGACGGTTTCGAACTCCCGAGCTCAAGCACTCTACCCACCTCAGCTTCTCAGAGTGCTGGGATTACAGGCGTGAGTGACTGTCCCCAGCCCCAGATTTATTATTTGTAAGTATTTTCTACCAGTCTGTGGCTTGTCTTTCTACTCTTGTAAGAGCATCTTTCAAAGACCAGAAATTTTTAATTTTGAAAAAAATCTAATTCATCATGTGTTTCCTTTATGGATCATGTTTTTTTTTTTTTTTTTTTTTTTTTTTTTTAGAAATGGCCTAAAGTTGTCACCCTGGATAGAGTGCTGTGGCATCACAGCTCACAGCAACCTCCAATTCCTGGGCTCAAAAAACGAGTCTCTTGCTTCCGCCTCCCAGATAGCTGGGACTATAGGTGCCTGCCACAATGCCCAGCCATTTTTTGGTTGCAGCCATCATTGTTGCTAGGCGGGCCCAGGCTGGATTCGAACCCGCCAGCTTAGGTGTATGTGGCTGGCGCTTTAGCCCGTTGAGCCACAGGCGCCGAGCCATGGATCGTGTTTTGATCATGCTTTTTCCTAACCCAAAATTACAGACATTTTTTTCTATGTATTTGTTTAGAAATTTTATAGTTTTAGGTTTTACATATAGACTTACTATCTGTTTTGAGCTAATTATTTTATATAGTTTGAAATATGAAGTAAAATTCATTATTTTGTATATGAATGCCAAGTTGTTCTGGTACAATTTATTAAAAAGAATATTTTTGTTTAATAGTCTTTCATTTTTGTCAAAAGTCAATTGAGGCCAGGTGTGGTGGCTCATGACTGTAATCCTAGCACCCTGGGAGGCTGAAGCCAGAGCATCCCTTGAGCTCAAGAGTTCAAGACCTGATTTCTACTAAAAATAGAAAAATTAGCCAAGTGTTGTGGCAGGTGCCTGTAGTTTCAGCTACTCCAGAGGCTGAGGTGGGAAGATCACTTGAACCCAGGAGTTTGAGGTGGCTGTAAGCTAAGCTAATACTACAGCACTATAGCCTCAGGCAACAGAGTGAGACTCTGCCTTAAAACAAAATGTCAGGCTCAGCGCCTGTGGCTCAACAGGCTAACGTACACCTGAGCTGGCAGGTTCAAATCTAGCCCAGGCCCACCAAACAACAATGACAGCTGCAACCACAAAATGGCCAGGCGTTGTGGTGGGCGCCTGTAGTCCCAGCTACTTGGGAGGTGGGGGCAGGAGACTCTCTTGAGCCCAGGAATTGGAGGTTGCTGTGAGCTGTGATGCCACGGCACTCTATCCAGGGTGACAGCTTGAGGCTCTGTCTCAAAAAAAAAAAAAGTCAGTTGGGTGTCACCAGTGGCTCAGTGGGTAGGGCGCCGGCCCCAGGTACCAAAGGTGGTGGGTTCGGGCCCTGACCTGGCCAAACTGCAACAAAAAAATAGCCAGGCATTGTGGCGTGTGACTGTGGTCCCAGCTACTCAGGAGGCGGAGGCAAGAGAATTGCCTAAGCCCAGGAGTTGGAGGTTGCTGTGAGCTGTGTGATGCCACGGCACTCTACCGAGGGCGATAAAGTGAGACTCTGTCTCTACAAAAAAAAAAAAAAATGTCAGTTTACCATTCTTATACATCAATCTATTTCCATACTTTATGCTCCTTTGGCCTATTAAAATATGTTATGTCAATTCCCACACCACATTTCCCTGAAACTGCATTTTTGTAATTAATCTTATGGTCAAGTATACCAAGTCCTTTATTTATTTTTTAGAGATAGCCTCACTTTGTCACCCTGAGTAGAGTGCTGTGGCATCACAGCTCACAGCAACCTCTCTAGCTCTTAGGCTTAGGCGATTCTCTTGCCACAGCCTCCCAAGTAGCTGGGACCACAGGGGCCCGCCACAACCCCCAGCTATTTTTTTGTTGCAGTTTGGTTGGGCTGGGTTCAAACCCACCACCCTTGGTATATGGGGCTGGTGCCCTACTCACTGAGCCACAAGCGCCACCCAAGTATAACAAATCCTTCAACTCTGTTCCTCTTCTTCAAAGAGTTTTTTTTGTTCGTTTGGGTTTTTTTTTGGCTTTTATTGTCCTTTACATTAACTTTTATGGTGTTAGTTTTTTATTTAATTAAGCCTCTTTAAACATTTTTGCTTTATTGTAATAAAAGCACAATATGAAATATGTCTTCTGAACAAATTCCGAAGTGTGCAATACATAACTGTTGACTACAAATAAGTACAATGTTGTATAGACAATCTCGAGAGCTTATCATTTTGCTGAAATTTAACTGAGGCATTGTACCTATTGTTTAATAATTCCCCATTTCTCACTCTCATGAGCCCCTAACCACCACCATTCAGTGCTTTGAGTCTACGAATTTAACTATTTTAATTAGTTTTGTTCATGCTACCTTGACTAAAGGAAATCTATTTTAGATACTACATATAAGTGGAATTATTCAGTAATAATCTTTCTATGACTGACTTATTTCATTGAACAATGTCTTCAAAGTTTGTTGATGTTCTTGCTTATTTCAATTTCCTTTTTGAAGGCTGACTAGTGTTCTGTTGTATGTATATGAACCACAACGTTCAATATGTTATCTTTAGCCATTTATCTGTCAGTGGACATTTAGCTTGTTACCATATCTTGACTATTGTGGATAACGCTGCTGTGAACGTGGAAGTGTTTTCCCCTGGTGTTTGGCTGAAATAAAGCAGATCTCTTCCACATCCTCATTTCAATTCTTTTGGACAAATATACAGAAGTGGGATTAGTGGATCCTATAGTAGTTTTATTTTTCAATTTTTTTTGAGGAATTTCCACAGTGTTTTCCACAGGTGCTATACCATTTTTCATTCCCTGTAACAGGGTTCCAATTTTATTTTTTTTGTTTTTGTAGAGACAGAGTCTCACTTTATTGCCTTCGGTAGAGTGCCATGGCGTCACACAGCTCACAGCAACCTCCAACTCCTGGGCTTAGGCGATTCTCTTGCCTCAGCCTCCCGAGTAGCTGGGACTACAGGCGCCAGCCACAATGCCCAGCTGGTGCAGTTTGGCCGGGGCCAGGTTTGAACCCACCACCCTCGGTATATGAGGCTGATGCCCTACCCACTGAGCCACAGGCGCCACCCAGGGTTCCAGTTTCTTCACATCCTCATCAGCACTTGTCATATTCTGTTTCACTGATGATACCTAACCTGTATCTCATTATCAACCTGTAAGATGATATCTCACTGTTGTTTTTAGTTGTGTTTAATTAACTTTTTAATTTTGCTTTTTTAAAGCAGGCCCAGGCCAGGTTCGAACACAGCAGCCCCGGAGCATGTGGCCAGTGCCCTAACCACTGCGCTATGGGCACCCAGCCTAGTTGTCTTTTTTTTTTTTTTTTTAGACAGAGTCTCAAGTTGTCACCCTGAATCAAGTGTTGTGGCGTCACAGCTCACAGCAACCTCCAACTCCTTAAGCGATTCTCTTGCCCCAGGCTCCCAAGTAGCTGGGACTACAGGCCTCCGCCACAACCTCTGCCTATTTTTTTTTTTTCTTCTTCTGAGGCTGGGTTTGAACTCATCATCTCCGGCATATGGGGCTGGCGCCCTACTCCTTCAGCCACAGGTGCCACTCAATGTCTGGCTATTTTTAAGTTGTAGTTGTCATTGTTGTTTGGCTGGCCCAGGCTGGATTCGAACCTGCCAGCTCTAGTGTATGTGGCTGGCGCCCTAGCCGCTTGAGCTATAGGCACCAAGACTAGTTGTGTTTTTTTAAAAAAAGAATTCTTTTTTTTTGCTTTTTTTTTTTTTTGAGACAGAGCCTCAAGCTGCGCCCTGGGTAGAGTGCTGTGACATCACAGCTCACAGCAACCTCCAACTCCTGGGCTTAAGCGATCTCTTGCCTCAGCCTCCCAAGTAGCTGGAACTACAGGTGCCTGCCACAATGCCCAGCTATTTTTTGGTTGCGGTCATCATTGTTGTTTCTCAGACCTGGGCTGGATTTGAACCCACCAGCACAGGTGTATGTGGCTGGCCTCTTAGCCACTTGAGCCACAGGTGCCAAGCCTAAAAAAAGAATTCTTAATGTTATGATTTTTAATTTTTTTTTTTTTTTGAAACAGAGCCTCAAGCTGTCACCCTGCATAGAGTGCCGTGGCATCACAGCTCACAGCAACCTCCAATTCCTCGGCTCAAGAGAGTCTCCTGCCCCCATTTGGTTTGGATGACCGCAACCAAAAAATAGCTGGGCATTGTGGCAGGCACCTGAGAAGCTGGGACTACAGGGGCCCGCCACAATGCTAGGCTATTTTCTGTTTGCAGTTTGGCCGAGGCCGGGTTTGAACCCTCCACCTGCGGTATATGGGGCCAGTGCCCTACTCAATGAGCCACAGGTGCCGCCCTTCTGCTGCTTTCAGATGGAATGTTCTATATATGTCTGTTAGGTCTATTTGGTCTGTGACATTGTTTATGTCCTCTGTTTCCTTATTGATCTTCCATCTGTATGTCCTATCCATTATTAGAAGTGGGGTATTAAAACCTTATCCTATTACTATTGCTTTCTCTGTCCCTTCATTTCTGTCAATAAATACAAATAAACATTTATATTTGTAATATTTATATCTCCCTGGTGAATTGACCCTTTTATTATTATATAAGGTCCTTCTTTGTCTCTTGCGATAGTATTTGACATAGTCTATTTTGTCTGATATAAATATAGCCACTCTTGCTTTCTTTTTGTTACTGTTTTCCTGGAATATCTTTTTCTGTCCCTTAACTTTCAGCCTACATGTGTCCTTAAATCTAAAGGGACTTTCTAGGTTGGGTACTGTGTCAATGGAAGCCATCATACTGAGCTTTTATTTTTAACATCTAGTATCTTTTACTTATTCACTCATTGTTTTCAACAAATATTATTTGAACCCTTTCCTATGCTAGATATCATGCTTGGGAAGCAAGAGATGAAAGATATTATTTCTGCTCTCAGGGAGCTCAAGTTCAAAAAGAGTCCTCAATAAATATTTACAAGTGAATGGACACCTAGTCATTTAATTTTCAAACATAACTGTAAACTTGTTTCAGGGAAATAAGGAGATAATTCTTTTTTTTTTCTTGTAGAGACAGAGTCTCACTTTCTTGCCCTCAGTAGAGTGCCATGGCGTCACACAGCTCACAGCAACCTCCAACTCCTGGGCTTACGCGGTGCTCTTGCCTCAGTCTCCCAAATAGCTGGGACTACAGGCGCCCACCACAACACCTGGCTATTTTTCTGTTTTTGCAGTTTGGCCGAGGCTGGTATATGGGGCCGGCGCCCTACTCACTGACTCACAAGCGCCACCAAAGAGATAATTCTTAAATGAAACTAAATTGCCTATGAGCTAAGCTGCAGGCTTCTCCAAAACAAAGACCATCTTTCTAATGACTCCCACACACTAACACAGAGTTTGGCACTTAGCGGCCAGTAAATACCTGTGGCATTCAACAAAATTGATGGTACAAGAATCCTTATCACCTCCACTAGGTTTCTGAGAAATTTCAAGATAAGCAACATATAAGCTCAGTTGTATAAAACATTTATTCAGCATTAAATTGTGATATTGGCAGGATTGGGAGGCAGAGGAGGTAAATACTCTTTGAGGAAGTAAATAGTATCACTCTGGGCTGTGCTAGCCAATATGCTAGCCACTAGTCACATGCGGTTCTTTAAAATTTAAATCAAAATTAACTAAATTTAAATGAAATTTAGTTCCTCGACCATCCTAGCTACATTTCAACTGCTTGGTAGTCACATGTGTCTAGTGGCTATTGTATAAACAGCTCAGAATGAGCATTTCTACCACTGCAAAATGTTCTTTTGGGTAGCACTGGTCTAGACCGCAGGAAATAAAAACCACAACCTTTCAGTAATTATTTAGGAAATAAATCAAAGTTGTTTTGTAAACCTAATACCCACACTGCTTTTTAAAAGATATTTTAGTAAATCAGTTTCCAGGGTGGCGCCTGTGGCTCAAAGGAGTAGGGCACCAGCCCCATATTCTGGAGGTGGCAGGTTCAAACCCAGCCATGGCCAAAAACTGCAAAAAAAAAAATCAGTTTCTAGCTTCATATAAAGCCCAGGTGCCAAAGCTGGTCTTAGAAAATAATGAAAATCTCAAATTATGTTTATGTTCTCAAAGAGCCAAGATGATTGTAGGACAAATTTTAATTGTTCCTGGAGCCTGATGACTGGTTTATTTAAGCATGATCTGACAACTAAGTGTCATTAAAGGTGTCCACATCTATGTTGCTAATGTTTAAAATTTAAAATCACATAAATTTACTTAAGAAGCATTTTCCAAACACTGTGATTTCCTTAAAGTATCTGACATGGAGAAGGCACTTTAATATATGTTGGTTGAATGAAGAACTTCCTTGGGAAACAATCCTTCTCTTATACCCAGAAGTCCCTCAGAATTAAACACAAGGGTGTTTGACATCTAATGACTCTTTGGTTTTCTTTGGAAATTCTTTTCCTGCTCAACTAGTTTGTGGGGCTAGAGCATTATTGAATTTCACAAAACTAAAACTGGAAAGCAGAGTCAAACTCTGTTCTACCTGAAGCAGTAAGCAGAGGTCCTGGCCACATGCTGTCCCTGATGTGGTAACAATCAAGCTCAAATGTTTTCATGGTAGCTCATGCCTGTAATCCTACCAATCTGGGAGGCCAAGGCAGGAGGATCCCTTGAGCTCAGGAGTTCAAAAGTAGCCTGAGCAAAAGTGAGACCCTGCCTCTACTAAAAATAGAAAAAATTAGCTGGGCACTGTGGTGCATGCCTGCAGTTCTGCCACTTGGGGGAAGGCTGAAGCAGGAGGATCACATAAGCCCAGGGATTTGAGGTTTCTGTGAGTTAGGATCATGCCATGGCACTCTAGCCTGGGCAACAGAGTGCAACTACGTCTTAAAAAAAAAAAAAATCCCCTGGCTGGGTGCCCATAGCTCAGTGGTTAGGGCACCAGCCACATGCTCTGGGGCTGGTAGGTTCAAACCCAGCCTGGGCCTGCTAAATAAAAAACAAAACAAACAAACAAAAATAGCTGGGCATTGTGGCAGGCAGCTGTAGTCCCAGCTACAAGAGAGGTTGAGGCAAGAGAATTGCTTGAGCCCAAGGGTTTGAGGTTGCTGTAAGCTATGACGCTACAGCACTCTACAGAAGGTGACAAAGTGAGACTCTGTCTCAATTTAAAAAAAAAATCCCAGCAAATAATTTTTTCCGAATACAAAGCATTGGATTAGGAGGTGGGGATAAAGAAATTATGAAATATAGTCTGCTCTCAGAAAATATGAAATTTAATTGAGATAGAACATAGAGAAATAGAAAAGTCTAATGATTTAAAGTTTTCTTACAGGTTACTTCATATTGGTCAAGGGAATAATACAAGAAGACGACATTTCAATTCTAAATATTTATGCACCCAACTTAAATGCTCCCATATTTTTAAAACAGACCTTAATTAGTCTGAACAATATGATATCCTATAACACCACAATAGCTGGGAAATTTAATACCCCACTGACAGAACTGGACAGATCCTCTAAATAGAAACTAAACAAAGATACAAGGGATGTAAACTCAACCCTAGAACAAATGGACTTACTAGAAATATACAGAACACACCATCCTGAAGCTGAAGAATATACATTCTTCTTGTTCAGCCCATGGAACATACTCCAAAATAGATCATACACTAGGACACAAGTCAAACTTCAACAAAATTAAATGAATTGAAATTATACCTTGTGTCTTCTCATACCAAAAGGGAATTAAGGTGGAACTGAACTCCATCAAAAATTTTCATCCCCGTACAAAGGCATGGAAATTAAACAATCTTATGCTGGATCACAGTTAGGTCAAGAAAGAGGTAAAGAAGGAAATTATTAAATTTCTCAAGCATAACAATGAAGCTACAAGTTATATAACCTCTGGGATAGTGCAAAAGCAGTCCTCAGAGGGAAATACATCCTATTAGATGTCTATATCTAAAAAACAGAAAGAGAACACATTGGGCAGCACCTGTGGCTCAGTGAGTTGGGCGCTGGCCCCGTAAGCTGGAGGTGTGGCGGGTTCAAACCCAGCCCCAGTCAAAAGTTGCAAAGAAAGAAAGAAAGAAAGAGAACACATCAACAACCTAATGCATCATCTTAAGGAAATGGGAAAGGAAGAGCAATCCAGTTCCAAACATAGCAGAAGAAAATAAATAACCAAAATCAAGTCAGAAATAAATGATATTGAAAACAAAAGAATCACTCAGAAAACCAATGAAACAAAAAGTTAGTTCTTTGACTCAGCACCTATGGCTCAAAAGGCTAAGGCACCAGCCACATACACCTGAGCTGGCGGGTTTGAATCTAGCCCAGTCCACCAAACAACAATGACGGCTGCAACCAAAAAATGGCCGGGCGTTGTGACGGGCACCTGTAGTCCCTGTTACTTGGGAGGTGGAGGCAGGAGACTCGCTTGAGCCCAGGAATTGGAGGTTGCTGTGAGTTGTGATGCCACAACACTCTATCCAGGGTGACAGCTTGAGGCTCTGTCTCAAAAAAAAAAAAAAGTTCTTTAAAAAAAGGTAAATCAAATTGATAAATCTGTGTCAAGATTAACTAGAAACAGAAAAGTAAAATCTCTAATAACCTCAATCAGAAGTGATAAAGGGGAAATAACAGCAGATACCACAGAGGTACAAGAGATTATCTCTGACTATTTTGAGAAATTCCACGTCCAGAAATTTGACAATGTGCAGGAAATGGACCAATACTGGAATCATATCATCTTCCTAAACTTAACCAGGAAGAAATAGATCTCTTGAACAGACCATGATCAAGCACTGAGATTGTAGAAACACTAAAAACACTTCCAACAAAGAAAAGCCCTGTACCAGATGGCTTTATCCTAGAATTCTACCACACCTTCAAAGATGAGCTTGTACCTATACTGCAGAGCCTATTCCAAAACCTTGAGAAGAAAGGAAGCTTCCCCAACACATTCTATAAAGCAAACATCACCCTAATACCAAAATCAGGAAAGGACTCAACTAAAAAGGAGAACTGGCTCGACACCAATGGCTTAAGCGGCTGAGGCGCCAGCCACACACAACAGAGCTGACAGGTTTGAATCCAGCCTGGGCCTGCCAAACAACAATGACAACTACAACCAAACAATAGCCAGGTGTTGTGGTGGGCGACTGTAGTCTCAGCTTCTTGGGAGGCTGAGGCAATACAATTGCTTAAGCCCAGGAGTTGGAGGTTGCTGTGAGCTGTGACACCACAGCACTCTACCCAGGGTGACAGCTTGAGGCTCTGTCTCAAAAAAAATAAAAATAAATAAAAAGGGCTCGGCGCCTGTGGCTCAGCGGACTAAGGCGCCAGCCATGTAAACCTGAGCTGGCGGGTTCGAATCCAGCCTGGGCCCGCCAACCAACAATGATGGCTGCAACCCAAACAAAAATAGCCGGGCATTGTGGCAGGCGCCTATAGTCCCAGCTACTTGGGAGGCAGAGGCAGGAGACTCGCTTGAGCCCAGGAATTGGAGGTTGCTGTGAGCTGTAATGCCACGACACTCTACCCAGGGTGACAGCTTGAGGCTCTGTCTCAAAATAATAAATAAATAAATAAAAA
>CAUYON010073910.1:0-16717 GCA_963573935.1 Arctocebus calabarensis | reverse complement strand
TACTTTGCTAAGAAGAATATGTTCCAGCTCCATCCATGTAAACACAAAAGAGGTAAAGTCTCCATCTTTCTTTAAGGCTGCATAGTATTCCATGGTATACATGTACCACAATTTATGAATCCATTCGTGGGTCGATGGGCACTTGGGCTTCTTCCATATGGGGAAAGTGGCGAGGGAGGGGAGGGGAGAGGAGAGGATGGGTAGAGGGAGGGTAAATGCTGGGGCCACACCTATGATGCATCTTAGATGGGTTCAGACAAAACTTACTAAATGCAGAATACAAGTGTCTTTGTACAATAACTAAGAAAATGACATGATGGTTATGTCAAGCAGTTTGATGAAAATGTTTCAGATTGTATATGAAATCAGCACATTGTACCCCTTGATTGCACTAATGTGCTCAGCTATGATTCAACAAAAAAAATAAAAAATAAAAAAAGAATCTCTTTTCACTGACTTCAGGTCTTTTAGGCAAAGACTAACTCAGCCAATTGTCAACTAAAGAATCTTGAAACCTCCTGCTTCCGATGTCCCACCTTTTGGGGCCAAACCAACCTAGGTTTTCCACATATTGATTTATGACCTCACCTGTAATCCCTGTCTCCCTAAAATGTATAACACCAAACTGTAACCCACCACCTCAAATTTGGCTCAGAATAAACCTCATTACATTATTTTACTGAGTATAGCTTCTTTTCTTCCCACACATTTAATTTAAAAGCTACTTTATCACGCCTATTGTCCTAGTACTCTGGGAAGCCTAGATTGCTTAAGCTCAGGAGTCGAGTCCAGTCTGAACAAGAGTGAGGCCTCCAAACTGAAAAACCAGCCAGTGCTGTGGTGCAGGCCTGTAGTCCCAGCTACTCATGAGGCTGAGGCAAGAGGATGGCTAAGCCCAGGAGTTGAGGTTGGTTGCTGTGAGCTATGACACCACAGCACTCAACCCAGGGTGACAGAGTGAAACTCTGTCTCAAAAAAGTAAAATAAAATAAAAATAAGAAGCTACTTTAGGGAACTGGGGGGATGTGGAGAGATTGGTCAATGGTTATAATATTACAGCTAGAAGGAATAAATTCTGGTGTTCCTTGCATGGTAGGGTGACCGTAGTTAACAACATTGCATTGTGTACTTCAAAATAACTAGAAGAGAGGATATTGAATGTTGGTGCCACAAAAGAGTAGGGTGATGGAAAAGCTAATTACCCGGATTTGATCATTAGTCAATGTATACGTGTGTCAAAACATTGCACTGCGCCCCAGAAACATATCAATATGTGATTATTATGTATCAATTAAAAGTAAGACTTTAGGAAAGCTACTTTACAATCATTATTTTAACTGAGTCTTTGTAGTTAATATATATTAGATAATATTATAATAGATTTTTTTTTTTTTTTGATCTTGAGAAAACGTGGGGAAAAGAACTTACATATTTGGCAGGTGAATAGATGCGACAGGGTACTGTCTGTATTCTCCTTAAAGGTGGGCGCTGGAGCTTTCCGACAGAGGGGGGCGTCCTGCAGATTCCTGGTAGGCCTCCTCTGTCAGGCAGCCCTGCTCAAGGTCACTGCTCAAGGTCACAGCCCTGCATTCTCCCTGCCTCCCTCTCTCCCACCCCCATGCAGCGGGGGTTTCTGTCGACAAGAAACAGTACCTGGCCAGCCCGTAGCTGGCTCTTTTCTTTCTGTTCTTTTTATTATGGCAAAATACACATAACGTAAATGTTACCATTTAACCCTTTCATCTCCAGAACTTTATCATTCCAAACTGAAACTCTGTACCCATTAAACACGAAATTCTCATTTCCCCCCTTCCCATGGACCCTGGTAACACTGTTTTACTTTTTATCGCTGGCATTCAGCATAGGTACCTTATGTAAGTGGAATCATAAAGCGTTTGCCCTTCTGTGTCTGGTTTATTTCTTTTTCTTTCTTTCTTTTTTTTTTTTTGTGGAGAGACAGAGTCTCATTTTATTGCCCTCGGTAAAGTGCTGTGGAGTCACAGCTCACAGCAACCTCCAACTCTTGGGCTTAGGCAATTCTCTTGCCTCAGCCTCTCAGGTAGCTGGGACTACAGGCGCCTGCCACAACACCCGGCTAATTTTTGATGCAGTTTGGCCGGGGCCAGGTTTGAACCCACCACCCTCTGTATATGGGGCCGGCACCCTGCTCGCTGAGCCACAGGCGCCACCCTCTGGTTTATTTCTTTAAAGCACAATGTCCTCAAGTTCATCCATGGCACAGCCTGTGTCCAACTGTCTTTCCTTCTGGAGGCTGAATAATACCCCACTGCACGCACACTATATGCCACATTTTGTTTATCTGTTCTGTCCATGGATATTTGGGTTGTCTCAACCTTTTGGCTTTTTTGGTAGAGGGAAGTTCACAGAAGATATTGGAAGGAAAAGTTGATAGCTGTGATGAGATTAGGCATAACAGATGATCCCATGAGTTAACGGCTGAAAGAATAATTTTCCTTGACTATCACATAGTTTCTTTGTGCAGAAAGCCAAGATTGGGGAGCAGCAGGGATAATCATCTCAGTTCCACCAGGTCGGGGGGCTCAACTGTAAGATCTAAGGCTCTACTGAGCGGCTCACTCACATGGGACCAGCCCACTCCTCTGTGCAAGGCTACTTGAGTGTCCTTAGGTGTTAAGCTGGTTCCTTTGCACTTGGAGCCACACACTGTCACTCCAGCAGTGTTCCACTGGTCAAACATGCCTGTGCATGGGAGGGAATGACACTAGGGTGTGGACATCTGGAGGTGGGTCACCGAGGGCCATGCCAGAGGCTCCCACCAAACTCTATTACTATTGATTCTATACAGAATACCAGGTATTGGGAGATTTTTTTCAGAAATTATTCAGTATTATTTCAACTTTGAAGAAATTGAAAACATTCTGAAGAAATATAATCCTAGGTACTCATTCATCTGACAAAATACATTCCCAACGGTATATACAGGTAAAGTAAATAGATGAATGGCCAGTTTCTTTTGCACATTATCTAGGACACAAGGGAGTGTCTTCAGCTCATTTTATATTACTCTATTGTTTAGACAAGTGTCCGCTCCCTCATTGTGACTTTTAATTCAGTGGTTCCCAGATACCTGTCTGTAAACCAACTCTGAGTTTGTTCATAACACCCTTTTGTTTAATCGAAAGACTGTCCTATATTCAAGGTTAATTCATATCTGCCTTTCCTGTGTATTAAGAAGTGGTTGTGGGCGGCGCCTGTGGCTAACAGAGTAGGGCGCCGGACCCATATGCTGGCGGTGGCAGGTTCAAACCCAGCCCTGGCCAAAAAAAAAAAAAAAAAAGAAGGGGTGAAGGAGATCCTTGGCAAAGTAAAAGACTGGAAAGCTTATGCTGGCATCTCACCTATCTTCTGGTCTAGAGCTAGTGTTTGAATCCCCAAATTTCTGGGAACCTGTAGGCTAAGTTTCAAAGCCAGGGGAAACCACCCCAAGGTCTCATGGGGGCATTCTCTAGTAAAGATCAGCTGTTCAGGGTTCATGGAGGTTCCTATTTTAAGATGTTTTTGCAAATGTCCTACTTACCAAACACAGTCGCATCTTCACTAGTGCAGGGAAGTGGTTTATTTCCAAAGAGGACCCCAAGTTGGTGGACCTTGGGCCAAGTTCCACTATGAAATTCTAAACAGTAGACACTTTAAAAGAAAAGCATCTATTGAAATATCCCTAGAAAATTAAGAAGGCAAAACAGTGAAAATGTAAGGATACTTCTTTCACCTCACTGTTCGATGCACATTCGTTCACAAACACTGAATTTCCCACTAGATGTCTTCTTCTCTTTCTTTTTCTTCTTACTCTTCCTCTCCCCTTCTTCCTCTTTCTGGTCTCCTTGGTAGAATTAAGTGGATGCTAAAGCATACTTGGCTCAGCAACCCCATTAAACTAGTAGAACATGATATTCGGTATTTGAAAGAGTGAAGTCCCAATGCTTGCCAAACTAATGTATCATGAGCAATGGAATTTCCATTTAATATGTATTTTTTCTTACTTCAAAATGCTAATTTTCTCTCTATCAAGGTCAATACCTTTAAATTAATGAGCACTATTAGCTGTAAAACATCTCAAGAAGCAATGGAAATTAATTTCCATTAGTTAAAAACTGACAGTCAGCTATACCCTGTCTTATAAGACAATAAGTGTTTTCAATGGTTCATTTTTGTCCTCAATTAAATGCTCAAAGTCAGGCAGTGAAGAAAAGGGACTTATCACATTAAGCCAAATATCGACAGTGATTTGTACACGAAGTAACCAAAGGATTTCAAATTTTCACTTATGGTAAATACATCCGGAAGGCTGTGAGGATGTATTAATTGGGAAATGTCACAAATGTAATAAGTTTTCCATGGTAGCATATGTCCAAGAATTAGGTGAAAGTTCTTTTAGTTAGGAAATGGCCAAAGTCTCTGAAAAACCTACAGTATCTTCAGCAGGGCATGGTTCCAAAAGGTGCCTGTTAATTAAACACATGAACATACGACCAGAAGTGGGATTTTCACGAATTCTACAGTTAATTGTGGCTGATCCATATTTCTGTAAGGAAAACAACTCCTTTGTTTTTCTAAATTTATGAATTTATATTTTTAGTTTTTAATACCTTATTCACATTGCTAGACAAGAAAGAAAATTTATATGTTGTTATTTTGTGTCCTTTGTAGCATTAACAACTATGTGCTTGTGCAAGTTGTGTAGAACTTATCTCTGAGTAATGTGTGCAGAGCCGATAAACAGATGAAATTATGCATATGTTAATAGGTGTACATACATTTGCATATATGTAATATATGTATACAATATCTATTTATCTATATGCCACATAGATTTTTGTGAATGTTTACATAATATGTATAATTTATATACACACACATATGTACATATATACATACATAGATATACATATATACCTATACATACACACGTACATATATACACACACACCATTTTACATGCACATGTATACATACACACACACACACACATAAAGTCAAGTCCAGGACTGTCAAGATTATCCCTAGAAGACAGTCCCAGAGGAATGATTGACCAAATAAGCCAATTCTACCTCTTGAATTTTCTTGGTTTCCCCTTTCTTGGTGGGAGCTCTCACTCATAGGAACTAACCTTGGGTAGCAGGGGGTCCTTTCCTTCACTTTCTATTCTCATATAAGACTGGACCCACAAAACCTTCTTTTGATTCCTTCAAAACCACTTCCTATCAGTCTAAAGGTTCTCAAGAGGGAAATGAATGGAAGTCCACAGACTCTGGGCACTGACGTTCGAGAGCTGCCTCTCTGGCCACCAGGCCTCTCCATTCCTCTCCCAGAGAAAGAGGCTCCTTGTTTTGGTTCTCAGTTTGCTTCCAAAGGGCACCATTTCTAATATTCATACTTCTTTTGTGCTTTCAGATATTTTGAGCATTTCTTTACAATGAAAGTGAAGAGTGAGATCCTCTCCACCAAGAAACTGTCCTCGCAGTTGTCATATTTGATGGCTGCTGCATCACAAAACGGTGAACCCCTTCCCCTGCACAGCCCACTCCCTCTCCGGTCTGAGCTACCTGGATCTCCCAGACCACATGGGCGCATCACACACGCATCACACAAGGTCCTCAGTGAGGGTACAGATGTAAACCACTAACCACTTTTATTTTTATGTGTTGCCACTGTACTTGGTACCTTAAATTATGCCAAAGGTGCTTGAAATCTCACAGAGTGCTGACTTGTGTCAATCTGAGACACCTTGATAGTGGACAATATCAGATTCAGTCTCTCCAATAAGCTTATCTGGTAAAGATTTTGTGATAATTTAATTTTAGTACAAAATGTCTCAGTTGCTTTGAGTCAGGGGAGAGAAAATATCTCTGTTTCTGAATCAGGGAGAGTAGTTGGCCTTAGGGAGAAAAATTAAAAAAGAAAGTTCTGGAAAGATACTACAAACAGATATGATGGAGCCACTCCTAAGTGTTAGAGAGGCAAGTTTAGTGATGGAGAACATCTTTGTTCTTGGCTTCATACTGGAAACCAAACACAAGTAGGACTACCCGAGAGCCCCCTCCAGAGAGGACAGGTGGGGAGGGACACCTGTGTGTGTCAGGTGAGCCACACTCCAGAGAAGGGGAGAGTGGACATTCCGCTTTTGCTCCTGTATATTGGCTCTAGCTAGCGTGGATTTGGCTTTTGCCCCAGCTGATGTAGGGAAATCCAGAAAGCACACAGCCCACGAGAGAGCTCGCATGTGGTTTGCACACTCTTTCAGACACCTGCAGGCCTGGATAGGAAGTGGAAACCTTGTCCATTGTCAGCTCTTGGGCCAAGTGTGAGCTACATGCTTCGTGCTCACCTACTGAACTTGGGGACAGTCTGTGTTACTGAAAGCCCTTGAGGGAGGGGACAAGAAGGGTTGGCTCTCTAGAATAGAGTCTGTATACCAGAGATGCACAGAAAAATGTTTCCACTATAACAACCAGTACATTAGCTGCTAACAATTAGTTAATTAACTAACTACTAAGTAGTCTGGAAACAGACATTCAGCAGTCATGACTGTCCAAATTGCATTGCTCATAATGTCATTTTGGCCCCTATGCCGGAGCCTGTTTTAGCATAAAGGAAGTGGGGGTGTAGCATTGGAGATGAGTTGTTAACTTTGGAAACACAATTGTTTACTCTTCCAAGTGGTTTCTACGATGGATGGCAAAATAGTATTCTGGGTATGGAAAAGAATCAGTGTTAGCACAGACAAGTATTGTGTATGAATATTCCTTTCAACTGACAGAAGGGCTCTAGAAAGGAGCCTTTTGTAAAATGGAACAAAAATCTTTCAGCTGCCGTCTTCTCTTCCATCCTCCAATCCTCTGTCTTGGCTACGGGGGCGGAGTTGTCGGCTTCCTCTCCTCCCTGCTCCCTGCTGCCCCCCTGTGGCCCTCACGGGGCCTCCCAACAGGGAATGCCAAGGCCAGGAGGCGGTTAGTGGGTCTCCTCCATCTTTCCCACCAGGCGGCCCCCGGCTCTGCCTTCAGCAGGCCTAAGTGTTTCTCACCGGTTCCCCACTCCATTCCCAGCCCTCTCTTCTTTTTAACTAATTCCTGTAGCATGGAAAGCTTTATCTTGTTTTTACCACTTATCCCATGGTTTGTGCCATCCCTTCAATTTGTTTCCTATAAAGAGAAGACATTTCTTTGGTCTCATCTGTCTTATTTTCCTAAAGCACCATGGTCATTTGCAGACGCACCTTTCCCTGTTATATAATTATGGAAGCTCCTGAAAGAATTAAGCTGTTTTCCGGCTAGCACAAACTGGAGAGTCCACTCTAGAATCTTCCAGACAAGAGTCACCTAGAACATATTTCTAGAGTCCTCAGATGCGCCTGGAGAGAGAGGTCCCTAGGAATGAGGGCTCCAGGGCTCCGTCCTACGGCTGGCTCTAGCCACACTTGACAAAACCTCTCTGAGGACAAACAGACCTTCACATTTCTAAAGGACATGAGCAGTGGGAACACTAGCTATATTGGGTAAGAAAATTGGGACCCAGAAAATGTTTCTATGCTGTCAAGTAATGGAATCACCTCAAAAATTGGGAATGTAATGTCCCTCATTTAAGGTAAAAAGAAAATTAATCATAAGGATGATGGAGTCAGAGCTTTGCAGAAGTCACATGTGAAAAAGACTCGGCATTCTGTTAGATTCTACATCTAATAATGTATCAATATTCATAGCAATTAGAAATACTCAAATAGAAGTCACTCAGATTTAGGTTCAGTTTCTAGCTATCTGAGCCTCAATGTCCCCAAATATAAAACAGCCATTATAAAAACTGAAGTTATAGGGATTCCGGAAGATTAAATTAAACAATGAATAGAAAAGACTTAACACTAAACTCAGAACATATTACCTAATTCATTTAATTATCACCATTACCAGTAACACTGGTATAAACAATACTGTCACCTTAGTGTTAACAAAATCTACAATGAACACAGGTTAGCCCAAGGTAACACTTGTTCTCTTTCTCTACTTGCTACTGATGTGTGAAGCAGAATTGTGAGGGGGGATGGCCCCCCAGGGCCAGAAAAGACAGCTCATGGAACAGCTATCACTAGCCCAGGAAGGCAAGTCTGAGACACTGGTGAGAGGTACAGTAACCATCTGAGGATGGAATCCACCTCCCGGGATTTCAAAGGTCAGAAACAAGCTCAGGGAATGAAATTCCAAGAGGTGCAGATTTTCGTATCAGTATAAATTAGTGTTTGAATTATTCAAAGAAAACAAAAATGGTTCAAGAGAAGGTGAGTGGCCCATAGCCAGAGGCATTCAAACGAAGGCCCAATGGCCAGGTGCTGGGCTTGCTAATAGCTTAAATGACAAATGGCCTCCAAGTGCTCATCAAACTCTAAGAGTCTTTAAATCCAGTATTTTTTCCCTCTCTGACATTTCCACAGTTAAAGAAATGATTTAACATTAAATGGGAATTTAAAGTTAAAAACAAACTCTCTAGAAATTCATCAATCCAGAAGAAATGGACTATAAAGAAACATACACGTGCAAACACTTTAGTCATGTTACTTAAGTTTTGTAATAACTTATTTAGTACTGTTGAAACTTTAAGATTTTAAAATGTCTGCAAATCTTCAGCTTTTTAAAAGCACTGTTATAGCATATTTTGTTTTCTGAGCATTCAATTCAGTGTATACTCATGCGCACATGTGTGTATATGTGTGTGTGTGTCTGTGTGTTGTGAGTAGGTACACAAAGAATGAAAAGCATTTTTACCAAGGAAAGTTTGCCTAATGATAACCATAGGTAATACTTATTGTTGAAATCTAGTAATATACTGTTCACCAATAAAATAATTTTTGGTAATATCTCAAAATAGAAGATAAAATATAGTAGAAACATACAAAAAATTATTTAAAAGTGCCTATTTCTATTACTGGTCAAATATTATGGCTTGAAACAAAAACATCCCATGTAATAGGACTTATAGAGCCAATTAAAAATACAGTTGCTAATTTGGGCCCAATATGAGCATGAAAAATATGCCATTCTATGTATTTCTCTGCTATAATAAATAACAATAAAAGAAGATAAGAGTTTTATTGCAGATCAAATTTAGCATGTTGAAAAATTGCTTTTGAGATAGTGCATATCCAGGATTACGACATCCTAAAAAGGAATTACTCAAACATGATTAAAAGATACTGTTACTGTTACAATTCATACATTAAATTATACCAATAAAATAGCCACAATTTTTCTTATTTTATAGACAAGAACATTTATACTACCCCTAGACATGTCTTGCCTTTTTTTCTAGTTGTTTCATCAATTAAGTTTGAAAAATAAGAATGCTATTATGACTTATCACTACCCACATACTGACACATCTCAAATAACTTAAGGTTTATATTTGACTTATATGTTTGCAAACAACAGTAGGTAGAACTTGATACTTGGTGTAGCGCCCCAAAACATGTTAGAGGTAACGACAACCCTTAAGAGATTCAAATTTAAACTTTTCAGCAAATATGACTGTGAAGTGAACTATATATATATATGTATTTATAAAAACACATTTTTTTGCAATGATTGCTGACTTTATAAAGAAAACTGGATTTTACCATCTCTTTGGGTAAAAAATTTTTGCTCTTTGTTTGTACATGATGACCAGTTAAAAACAAAAACAACAAAGTTTTGCTACAATCTACATGACTGAACTATCAACAACAAAAAAATCCAACCCTTTAAAAACCAATCCTTTCATATCCTGTGGCTCAGAATAACAGAGAGCTAACAGGGTTCTCTGGTCTCAAGTCTAATGCCTGAATTGAAGCTATCATGACTTCAAATTCTTATTTTAAATGCGGTATTTGCTTAAAAAGGTCTCATTGAATGACAATAAAACTCTTTAATAGAGAATATATACTGTTCTGTAGTAGGAAGAATGGGGTAGATATCAGAAAGGGAAAGACACGAAAAATGCAACAAAGACTAGCTATCCAATGGGCAATTCCCAGGGACGCGAGGCCTCCCAGACCATCTGTGTGGCTTTCTTTCATTCTTCTCAACTCCCACACTTACCCAGTATGACCATTCATCTGCTGAAGATACTCATAAAAAATGTATATATACTCTTTCATTTCCCTTTTTCTTTTTTTAAAGAAATAAAAATGTTCATGGCAGCATGGTCCCCAATGTGGATTCTATATGTGCTAAAACAAAGATGGTAGCTGCTGTATCTACCCGGCGGCAACGTCATTGTGAAGCCATTTAAAATTCTCATTATCCCCTTAATTAAGGCACTGAATGTGACATATCAGTTTCTTCCCACAAAGGAGGGTTAATCGAATGTGAAGGTAAACATACTTTGAACACTGTAATGTGCCATAACCATACATAGGTGATGGCAAAGGACTTGCATAAATAAAACTTCAATAAACTCTCCCAAGTATATATATGTACATTTCAAAAGCTTAAAAGATGTCAAAAGACTGAGAAAGTTTAAATTAGAAGTCATAATGCCAAAATGAATTATTGTAAGCCTTAGACGTTAAATGCACTAGTCGGACAATATTCACCAAGGCATAATGAACATTATTTGAAGAAGATGCAAAAATATTGTCTTCGAAGCCATATTCTATTTTGGACTTGAATTTCAAATGTGGCATGACCCTCCATTAAAAGAGAACATTCTGAACACATTCCTTTATTTTAAGAAAATCCTATAAGGAAGGCATTATTATTATTATACTCTATAGCTTTTATATGATGACAGGTAACTTGGCCCTTTTATATTAAGCCACAGCAATCCAGTTCTGGTTCTAGAACTGGTTTGCTTATTTATTCTAGAGGTCTGAGCTTAGAACAATGGTATACATTTTTCAGAATTAATACATATTTATAGCCAAAGACTAGTATTCTTGAATATACTGAACTTATCATTCAGATAACAGTGATGTGCATATCAACTTAACACATACAAAATATTAGCGACCAATATTCTGTTATTCATTCTACATTTCTTATTGTTTTTTTTTTTTTTTTTTGGTTTATATTGGGCACTCAATGTAAGTGACATAATCCATAACTTGAAAAAGTAAGAGCCGTGACAATGTACTAAGAGAAGGAAAAAGGCTATAAAAGTGATGGCAACATAAAATGGAAAGGATATGCCACTTAATAAAATAAAATGCATTTAATACACAGCATAAAATACAGTGGTTAGGCTGAAGCCACAGAAACATAAATGTGCTTTCTTAGTAAGCTAAATTCTCTTAATATGAAAATTTAAAACCTTTCTATTAGAGATAAAATGTTTACTCTCAGTTGAAATACACAATGTTAAATACATGCAATGCCAATTCTATCATATGTATTTCTATTTTAGCATTTCTTAAGATTTCACTATTATTCTGCTTTTTTTTTTTTTTTTTTTGTAGAAATAGAGCCTCACTTTATCACCCTCAGTAGAGTGCTATGGAGTCATAGCTCACAGCAACCTCCTCTCGAATAGCTGGGACTACAGGCACCCGCCACAACGGCCGGCTATTTTTTGAAGCAGTTTGGCCAGGGCTGGGTTTGAATCCACCACCCTCAGTATATGGGGCTGGCGCCCTACTCGCTGAGCCACAGGCACTGCCCTATTATTCTGCTTCTATACATTTAGCAGTAGCATGTCAAGAAATATTATTTAAGAATAGAGAGTGTTGAGGTGTTTTCTGAAGAACATTCTAGCAACACATATCGATAATATTTAAAGATTTTGGAAAGATTTCAGGACCAAGATTATGAAGCCTACTGTTGAGACTGAAAACCTAAAAACCGGGATACCACCCATTGTAAATGTGAGTATACTTCTGAGTTCTAGTAGTTAACAATAAACACTTATTACAATTCATTTTTAAAGCAGAGATTATACTCAATTCAATATTTAACATTGAACCTCCAAATAGGTTTGAATTGCACTAAAATAGTTATCTCAAAGAATATTGTAAGTGATCCCACTTTGCCTTTTAGATTTGTAGAAGTGATTTCTCTTTGCAAACTCTTCAACACAGTACCTAGGAACCTGTGTACTCCCTCAGTGAAAATTCCTTGAGAGGAATTTTGAGTACACCAGCAGAATCAAGCCACCTGCCCCACCACAAGGAAAAACCAGGGCTCTGACCTGTATCTATCGTATACACAGATGCACATATTTATTTATGGGACTCTGTCAGCGTAAATCCAATAGCTGTGAGCAAAACATCATTTACTTCTACAGGAACTCAAGCCCAACTTCAGATGTAGGATTCCCAAACCCTTTGCTGCTGTTGGAATCCAGTGAAGGGAAGCACACCTCAACAACAATTCCTTTCATATATCATCATCAAGTTTTCAGTCTCCAAACAACCTCATCCTAGTATTTGTTTTCAGATATAGAGAAATGCAAGTAATAGAGAGACTCTAAATTTTCAATTTTAGTAGAACGTGGTAGCTGTACCTTTTTACAATCTGATAAATAGAAATATACGTGGTGACACAGCACGTTTTCACCAAGACAATAAATTACTCAGACCATGATTTTGAAGTCAAGTGACATTGTCTTCAATCCACAGCTCACACTGCATTAAAGAGGTCTGCCCCATATCTCATCGAATGGCTCAACCTCACACACCTAAAGGTACTCTCATCAAATGATCATCTTTACTTTTTTTGGTGTTGGACTAGATTCATCATAAATATTCATCCTCCGAATCAAACCAAAAAAGTACAAAACAAAAAGAAAGCCAACTCTTCACACTCGACCAGCGACATGAATGCAATGTGATGTAAAAAGTAATAATAATAACAACAACAAACGCCTAAAGAGATCATGAAACCTTTTTAGACATCATATGGGGAAAAAAAAGTTTGATACTCACCTGGGATCTTTCTGTATACTATCAATGGACGGGGATCTGGCCAAGGTGCCTTCAGGCGGGAGAGCGGGACCAGATTTGCTGTATGGAGATTCAACAGAGGGACAATACTGCAGCTGTCGGTAGGGGTCTGCGTAATTGGAGGAGGGGCCCGCAGCGTAGCTGGCCCTCTGGAAGGAGGCTGCGGCAGCGTTCTGTGGTCCATGCTGACTGCCTGTGCGCTGCAAGGGGACGGAGTCGACACCGGGGGAAGATGGGGCTAGGACAGGAAAGTAGGGACAAAGCAAAAAATTGAGGACCTGCTCACAGAAACGGTTAACCAGGTCTAGGCAGGGGTCGGGTAGGGGAGAATTACACACAAAAAATAGGGGTTTGAAAGAATAAAAAATTAATCTATCATATTTGAACCAATGTATTCAACATCACCAGTAAAATGACAATTAGCATGTTATTTCCAAAAGGAACCTTTCAGGTATGGGGTGGGAATAAACACATTTATTGCATACATGTTCTTTACCAACATCCAGGAGGTGTGTCCATCTAAATATAAAATCTGTGCGAAAGGAAAACCCAGAAGAAATACAGGGACTATTTTCTAAAGTAGGCAGTATGTTTAGTTCTTCATTGTTCAAGCTCAGAAAATTCAAAATTTGTTCAGGTAACGTTGCATTAGTTTTGTTAAAGGTGTAAAACAAACTTATAAATGTAGTTAATTTGGCTCGGCCCCCATAGCACAGTGGTTACGGCGCCAGCCACATACACCAAGGTTTGCAGGTTCAAACCCGGCCCAGGACAGCTAAACAACAATGACAACTGCAACAAAAATAGCCAGGCATTGTGGGCGGGTGCCTGAAGTCCCAGCTACTCGGGAGGCTGAGGCAAGAGAATTGCTTAAGCCCAAGAGTTTGAGGTTGCTGTGAGCTGTGATGCCACAGTGCTCTACAGAGGGCAACATAGTGAGACTCTGTCTCAAAAAAAAAAAAATGTAGTTAATTTTACTGAATAGAAGAAAATAAAAAAAGTGAGAGGGAGTATTTGTGTGGGCGTGGGGTGGGGTTCATATTTCCATAATCAGAGTCAGAACATTTAATGCAGGCCTACTCTACTTTCTGTAAAGTAGTTCCTGAAAGGTTTTTAATACACCTCTTTTTCAAGGAAAGCTGTCATAGGAACAACATTTGATGAAGGGGAAAGGCAAAAACCAGCCCAACTGCAAGGCAGGCAAAATAAGGAGCTGACTTGGCTTTTCCAAAACTATTTGCATCTTTTCAATGTGTCTAAATTGTTTTGAGAAGATTTTACACCAGTTACTAAAATCAGTTCGACTATTTTCAAACTGAATTTCAATTTTTTTTAATTTCCTTCCTGGATTCTTTTTAGATCATTTCATGTCATTATTTTTATCCAGTTCTCAAAACGACATCTGAGGGTTGGTTGACATATAGAATTACAATAGCATCTTCTACACCAATAGAATGTGACCAGTTATTAATTGTTCCAACAATTATTAGCCATGATCAATAGCAGACATTTGCTTTCTGGCACTGCAGACCAGAATATAACCATAATATAGGAAGTATCCACATGTGACCATTTATGTCAGGAGTGCTCTACATGGAATTAGGTTCCAAGTATAAATCATGCTTCACCACTCTTAACTCCATAAATATTTTTTAGTGGATAATGATAGGACTTAGTGTATATTACAGGACACATGACAAGTCAAACACAAAAGAAACTATGTCACATTGAGAAAATAACTGTGAAAAAAGGTTAGGAAAATTGTGTCAAAATGACAAAATGTTGCAAAGTAAACTGGAAGAATACCCGACAGTTAATTAAGAGCTCCTGGCTTCTTTTCTCAATGAACTTTAAATAACATGAAGATACCAGAATAACAAAAATTAAGCAGGTTATGATATACAATGAAAACTAGAAAACTATTTAAGAAAACCCTTCAAAACAAAAACTACATATGTAGTTTATAGGAGAAGTATTTTGAGAAAAGGAGGGTTGCCCTTGTGTTAAGGCTCAAAATAATTATCTTAAAAAAAGAAAAGCACTATGTACACAGTGAGAATATCTGCCTTATGACTTTATGCAAGTTTTGGGGGATTTATATGTCCTCCAGAATATTACTAGGATGCCTAATTAAAATTTACCTTTTAAAATTTATAAACAATTTGCTTTATGTTATGGGGGAAGGGCTTTAAAATTCAGGCAAGACATAAACTTGCTCGTAGAAGAACAAATATACAGGGGTACACAAACTTTCATTTTCTATAACAATCATAATAAGCTAGCCAGAAAATCAAGGGCAAAGGAGAAAACGAAGTACATCTGCCATTTCTCAGAGATGTGCAATTTTTTCCCATTGAGTCAATAAAAGTATCAACCTTTAGTCTTGCTGAGAATGGTTTTTAGTAAATACCTATTTTTGATACAAAATTACTCGTTATTCATACAGTTGATACCATGATTAACGGGAATGAAGGACAAAGTGGAAGAGATCAGGAACTAACACTGAAATAAAGGAACATTTGCTTAAAAAAGTAGGGTAAGAAAGGGAAACAATCTGACTACCCACACAAAAAAATCTCTCAAAGGACCATAAATTAAATGAATATAACAAGGGAGGAGGAATTTAATTAAGACACTGCCAAGTAGCAGACAAAAAATTGTGCATAATATAAGGGGAGTTAGATCAAGATGTGAAAATAAGGTGGGAAATTCAATTAATTAAGCAGAAACAGGAAGGGAATAGCTCAGTATGTGAAGAGGAAGAGAAGGCTGAAGACAGTTTATGAATGTTATTAGGTTGCTATTTGTGTTTTATTTCGGTCTTTTTCAGGGAAATGTCATGGATCACATTCAGAGCCTGGCTTCTGGGCTGGAGAACTGGGTTCCTGACCTTTTGGTCAGTTCTTCGCATTGGACACATTAAGTCAGCTCTCTAAGCTCAGTTTCAAGGTTAGTGAAGAGAACGGAATGGCCTCATGGGATCACTATTTGATTTAAATGCAGGAAAATTGTGAAATACCTAATATAGAAATAATTTTAAACAAATAAGCAATTATTATTATTGTTGCTATTAGTGTGACGGAAACAACTGATATTACAAAAGTAGTTTGTGCAAATGTCATCAGAACAAATGGTCCTTCCTTCTGGGTACCAGGTGTCTTAAGTGCTTTATTTGTATGAATTCGTGTTTCCCCCAACAACTCTATAAAAGAGTAAATGTGTCATTCTCAATTTACAGAGAAGAAACTGAGGCACAAAGACATTGAGTAACTTACCAGGGCTCTACTGATACCTGGGCTGAAAGGAATTCAAACCCTTGAAGTCAGTTTCTAGAGTTTACGCTTATAACGACCATGGCTACTGCACGTGGTTGAAAACCTCAAAGATATCTGTTAACTGAATTACCTAAGAGGGTAATAAAACTTAGAAAAATTACCAGAGGCCTGAAATTAAGGAAAATGTCTGCTAAATGTGTAAAGAAGAGATTGGTTCATAAAAGGAATTAAGATAATATTATGTTGAAGAAACTTATTACAAATTGGTGTGTTAACTAACTTAGACTATTTCTCACTAAAGTGAATTTACTGCGATCTTCAGGAAAAAGTACAGAAAAATCTATGTAAAAAAAATAAAAACTGGCTCGGCGCCTGTGGCTCAGCGGGCTAAGGCGCCAGCCACGTACACCTGAGCTGGCGGGTTCGTATCCAGCCTGGGCCTACCAAACAACAAGGATGGCTGCAACCTAAAAAATGGCCGGGCGTTGTGGCGGGCGCCTGT
>CAUYON010073908.1:0-15017 GCA_963573935.1 Arctocebus calabarensis | reverse complement strand
TTGAATCATAATTCTGTACATTGGTGCAATCATAGGGCACGATTCATATACATTCAGAAATGTTCTGATCGTACTGTTACAGATAGCCTTCATGGCATTTTCTTGATCACTATATAAAGACATTGATACTCTACATTTAATAAGTTTCCCCAGTACCCTGCTAAGATGCACCTAAGACATTATATTTCCTCAAATCAAAAGATTTTACTTTTTATACTTAAGGAGCTCTCAGAAGTACCTTGTCAGATACCTGTAGTTCTCAATTTTTTACTTAAAAAGAAATAGAATAAGATTCTGAAGACAATGAACTTGAACCTATAGGAGAGAAACCCAAGAGCACTACGAGTATTCTCACAAACTGGACATATGGATCAAGGTGGCAGGTAGGACCCACATTCACTTTCTGTGGGGAAATGTCCCAGCATCAAAAGTTTCAGATTGTTTTAAAGAACTGAAAAACAATTCAACACAGATTCCTGGGCTTTTGATAGGTACAGATGATGCTTTAAGTTGCTTTAACTATCTTTCAAGTAGAATTGTTAGACTTCAGAACAAAAGTCTAAAAATGGTTTAGTGTGAAGAGTACGTGCTGCAGAAAGACAGCCGCACCCACCAACACAAAGCGCAGTCCTACAGTCTGGAGGTGACTTACACGACTCTAAGTACCGTGAAACTTCTGTCTGTCCAAATTCTGGGCCGTGCAAAAACTCCTGAGACAACCTTTCCATTAAACTGCTAAGATGAAGGCTGAGAACCCACACAAATGACATATCCTAGAATTTGGATTCAAGTATGTCCTTTTAAAGAAGAGAACCCTTAGATCTGGTGAACTGTCATTCTATATTGGCTCTGCTTTTGCCAAAACTGGTAAGTGACCAGCATTATGCCTATAACTCAAGTGGTCGAGTTAACAAGTTAAACTTTACAATTATTATTCATTTAAAAAATCCATATCACTCCCTACCCTTGCCATCTTAGCATTATTATTGTATCATTCTATACTTCATGGGCCATGTGACTGCCTGCAAAGGAGAGTATGGTAAACAGATGGCAGAGAAGGAACAGCAATGATTTAGTCATACACTCAAATGTCCCCAAAAGCAGGTCAATAAAGAAGCATTTTTTGTTTTTTATAAGGTGATGGGATCAGTTTTAGGCAGGCTAGGTTTAAAGCAATTGTAGGGCAACCAGGTAGAAATGTTTAACAGGCAAGGAGAGTTATGGGACGGATTACTGGGTTATAGCCCAGACAGGAAATAAAGATTCAAGTAACACTGACAAAGAAGAATCTACCAAGAATATTATAATTACTTTATTTGTAATAAAAGAACAAGTAGGGTTCTAAAGCAGCTCTGGAAATAGAAAGGAATTAGTTAAAAAGTCTTACCTAAAAGACACTGTTCTTACAGGGAGACAAACTCAAGTTCACCTGAACTATAAATATGAATGTCGTATTTATGAATTAACACATTCTTTCATTCACTGAGCAAATATTTACCGGGAACCTGCCAAGGATCAGTCTAGACAATAGAAATTCAGCACTGAACAAGAAAAGTCTCCACTCTCCCAGATCAGAAGGAAACAGAAAACAGAAAAAATAAATAGTCTTGGGGGGGTGCTTAATTTGTAAAAAGGAAGACAAAGCAGGATGAAGGACTCGAGAGTGACAAAGGAAGGTGAGCGTGGAAGGAGGCTATTTTTGTCATAGAGAACGTCTCAGAAGAGGGAACTTTGAGCAAAAAGCCTTAATGAAGGGAAGAAGACAGTCACAGAAAGATCTACAAATATATTTATCACATTCCAATAATGAAGTAGGCAAATGCTGAAAAAAACAAATTAAAATCATAAAATGGATGTATTTTTATGAAGCTTTAAAAGAGTATAGGATGAACTCACAGTAGAGATAATTTACCTTTTTTTCCAGATCCTCTTCTATGGGATGCCTGAAACATAGATTATGCTGATGCCACCACATCCACTGAACACCCCACTATAGACAGTAGTTAAACTGAAGAAGTAAGTTAAGATGATGCAACTGACAGCCTCACTTGGCTTTGCTATTTAAAACAAATCCTATAGTGACACTTATAACTGGGAAAACCTCACAATGTAGTAACACAGCATTTGATTAGCACCTAGTAGACCAGCTCCAATCCGTAGCTAGGTTCCCTTGAGAAGGGGTTTATGATGTCACAGTGGCTGCAAATGTCACAGAGCTACTAGGCCTGCATTCAACACAGTTAATAAAGGAATTAAAAACATGAATTCACAATATAGCAGATTGCTCTTTTGATTCTGCTGCCTGAGAAATCAACTCTCTGTTTTACCTAGTTTAATTTCAAGGATTACAATGAAAATCCACTAACAAGTTGAGCAGAAAATTGAAAACTATCTTGATTTCTAGATATTAAGACAGAATTCTCAAAATACCCTGATTCTTCTGTAGAGGGAAAATGTTTTAAAAATACTTCAAATAATTTAAGGTGGAAAACAAGAAAATAAGAATATTGTATATTGCCTAGGTGTGGTAGTTCACATCTACAATCCTAAAACTCTGGGAGACTGAGGCAGATGGATCGATTGAGCTCAGGAGTTCAAAGACCAGCCTGAGTAAAAAAAAAATTTCTCTACTAAAAAAATAGCTGGGCATTGTGGCAGGTGCCTGTAGCCCAAGTTGTTCGGGAGACTAAGGAAAGAGGATTGCTTGAGCCCAGTAATTTGAGATTACTATGAGCTAAGGTGCCATGGCACTCTACCCAGGGTGACAGAGGGAGACCCTATCTCAAGAAAAAAAAAAAAAAAAATATATATATATATATATATATAGTAAACTGAACACTTGAATAAAAGATGTAGAGTATTTCGCTTTAATTTTTTTGCATGTATCATTAAATATTTTTATTCTTTTTTCTTTTTTGCTATTTATTATTTTGAACAAATGGTTTTCTATTTGATCAATTAAGAATAAAAAACCTTGGCTAGGCACCTGTGGCTCAACGGCTCGGTGCCCGTAGCTCAGTGAGTAAGGCAATGGCCACATACACCAAGGCTGACAGGTTCAAGCCCAGCCCGGGCCAGCTAAACAACAATGACAACTGCAACAAAAAATATAGCGTTCTGGTGGGCAGCTGTAGTCCCAGCTACTCTGGAGCCTGAGGCAAGAGAATCACTCATGCCCAAGACTTTGAGGTTGCTGTGAGCCGTGATGCCATGGCATTCTACCAAGGGTGACATATGAGACTCTAAAAAAAAAAAAATCAGTAATGATAAACAAAATGTAGTATATACATAAAATGGAATGTTATTCAGCCTATAAAAGGCAGTCCTGTCACATGTTACAAAATGGATGACTCTTGAGGACATTATGCTAAATGAAATAGGTCAATCACAAAAACTTAAATGCTTACAGAAGGTACCTAGTCAAATTCATAGCAACAGAAAGTAGAATGGTAGTTATCAGGAGCTGGGGTAAGGAGAAACAGGAAGAAGTTAAGATTTCAGATTTGTAAGATAAAAAGGTTTTGAAGATCTGTTTCACAACAATGTGAATATACTTACCACCACTAAACTATACATATAAAAATGGTGAACACAGTAAATTGTAAGTTAGGAGGTGTTTTTTCCCATGATTAAAAAAAATTGTAGGCTCAGCGCCTGTGGCTCAACGGGCTAAGGCACCAGCCACGTACACCTGAGCTGGCAGGTTCGAATCCAGCACCAGGACCCGCCAAACAACAATGACGGCTGCAACCAAAAAAAAAAAAAATGGCCGGGCATTGTGGCGGGTGCCTGTAGTCCCAGCTACTTGGGAGGCAGAGGCAGGAGACTCGCTTGAGCCCAGGAATTGGAGGTTGCTGTGAGCTGTGATGTGATGGCACTCTATCCAGGGTGACAGCTTGAGGCTCTGTCTCAAAAAAAAAAAAAAAATTGGAAAGCCGGCTCAGTGCCCATAGTACACCATAGTACAGTGGTTATGGCACTGGCCACATGCACCAAGGCTACTAGGGAGGCTAAGGCAAGAGAATCGCTTAAGCCCAAGAGTTTGAGGTTGCTGTGAGCTGTGGTGCCACAGCACTCTACCGAGAACGACATAGTGAGACTCTGTCTCAAAAAATAACAGTAAAGCCTATGGTCCCAAATTGGTTGGATATGATAATAAACTGGCTTCTCGGCTCGGTGCCTGTGGCTTAACAGGCTAAGGTGCCAGCCACGTACACCTGAGCTGGCAGGTTCGAATCCAGCCCAGGCCCACCAAACAACAATGATGGCTGCAACCAAAAAATGGCTGGGTGTTGTGGTGGGTGCCTGAAGTCCCAGCTACTTTGGAGGTGGAGGCAGGAGACTCACTTGAGCCCAGTAGTTGGAGGTTGCTGTGAGCTGTGATGCCACAGCACTCTACCCAGGGTGACAGCTTGAGGCTCTGTCTCAAAAAATAAATAAATAAATAAATAAAAATAAACTGGCTTCTCACCAGGAAAACACCCAACATACTGATTTTACTGAATGGTAACAAGACTGACCCCTCAATCAACTTAGAGAACAGAACTCTAAATCTCTCCATATACTCTTAGACTCCTGGCCCCAGAATTATAGTTCAATGGAAAGAAGAGCTACTGGTGCCAAGAATTACATGGAAATAATTACTAATGCATCAAAATGACTAAATTTAAATTTTCTATGCTCTTCACACATCTACGGTCAGAAGCTGAAATGGGATCTAAATATGAAACTATCTTCTCTGCCACTGAGTAATTAACAGTACACAGTATACATGTGTACGTATAATGGTTACTGTAGAGATGGCATTTACACCTACCTAAAGTGCTATACAGTAGCTGCAGACAGTACATATTTATCACTACTATTTGCTAATGATGGACTTTCCCACATAATGCTCTCTACAGTGCCTGTGAGTTACAGGTGACAAAAGGCGGAGTGATTAAAGAACTCTAAAACCTGAATGCCTGGGCTCAAATCTTGGCTCTGACTTTTACTAGTTCTGTGATCTGAAACAAGTTATTCAGACTCTCTGTGCCTCACTTTCTTCAGTGCCTTACTTACTGAGAACAAAAATAGTACTTTACCATAGAGTTGTGAAGAGTGAGTTAATGTGTATAAAGTATTTAAAACAGTACACACCGAATAGTCAGCAAATGCTCACTTTTATTATTCCTGTTACATTTCATTTCAACAACGTGATTAAGAAAGTAGAGCTTAAGGCTCAGTGCCTGTGGCTCAACGGGCTAAGGCGCCAGCCAGGTGCACCTGCACTGGCGGGTTCGACTCCAGCCCGGGCCCGCCAAACAACAGTGACAGCTGCAACCAAAAAACGGCCGGGCGTTGTGGTGGGCGCCTGTAGTCCCACCTACTTGGGAGGTGGAGGCAAGAGACTCGCTTGAGCCCAGGAATTGGAGGCTGCTATGAGCTGTGATGCCATAGCACTCTATCCAGGGTGACAGCTTGAGGCTCTGTCTCAAAAAAAAAAAGTAGAGCTTAAATAATATATGTATAGGTACATATATTAAACCCTTTGATTTGGAAGGATTAAAAGCTTCCTCCAAATGGAGGCAACGAAAGAACAAACCAAAGATCTACATAAAAATAGAAGTCAGAATCAGAATCATTTTGACGGCTTGGCACCTGTAGCACAGTAGTTATGGCGCCAGCCACATACATGGAAGGTGGCGAGTTCGGACCCAGCCCCAGCCAGCTAAACCAAAATGAAAACTGCAACAAAAAATAGCTGGGCGTTATGGCTGGCGCCTGTAGTCCCAGCTACTTGAGAGGCTGAGGCAAGAAAATCGCTTATGTCCAACAGTTGGAGGTTGCTATGAGTTGTGGTGCCCAAGGGCAACACAGTAAGACTCTGTCTCAAAACAAAACAAAATAAAATAAAATAAAAAACAGAATCATTTTGAGATAACATGGCCTGACCAAACTGCATCCTTAAGTTTTTTTCAGTTTTCCAGGGTAATGTCAGAGTTCACAAATAATAATATCTAAGAATTTAGCTCCTTAAAAAAATTACAAGGAAGTTTGGTCTTACCACTAAATCTGAAAGGTAGTTATAAATTATATTTTAGGTTTTCAGGGCCAAAGTGAACTGGAGGAACTTTTGGTCTGTTTCAAAATATCTAAAAGAGATCTAAAGTACCTAAATTTAGGAGCATAAAACTTACAACTTTAATGAAGTTCATGACCTCATCTTAGGAGAACTTTGCTCATGAAACTATAAATTAGCTTTCCTTCTCTACATCCTCTGGAGGCCTATTAAGCATAGTAACCAGATTTATGTTACTTTAGAATAGATTCCTAAAACAACGTATTTTAAAAACAGCATAAGCCACTTCATTTTAAAGCCTACTAACTACCATTTTAAGATCGAGGCAGGCTGCTACCATGATAAAAGCAAACATTCATTGCACTCATATTTTTTACTTTTTGAGACAGTCTCTCACTCTGTCACCTTGGGTGGAGTGCCATAGTGTCATAGCTCACAGTAACTTCAAACTCTTGGGCTCAAGCAATCTTCTTGCCTCAGCCTCCCAAGTAAGTAGCTGGGACTACAGGCATCCACCACAAAGCCTGGCTATTTTTTTAGAGACAGGGTCTCAGTCCTTCTCAGGCTGGACCCAAACTCCGGACCTCAGGCGATCTTCCCGCCTCAGCCTCCCAGAGTGCTGGGATTACAGGCATAAGCCACTGTGTCCGGCCTGTTGCACTCATATTAACCAAAGCCAAAGTGTGTGCTTATGCTTCCCACAAATCATTTCATTTAAACTAGGAAATTAGGTTTTTTGTTTTTTTTTAGTAAAGAAAGCAAAGATCTGGCTCGGTGCCTGTGGCTCAACAGGCTAAGGCGCCAGCCATGTAAACCTGAGCTGGCAGGTTCGAATACAGCCCAGGCCTGCCAAACAAGAATGATGGTTACAACCAAAAAATGGTCGGGCATTGTGGCCGGTGCCTGTAGTCCCAGCCACTTGGGAGGCGGAGGCAAGAGACTCGCTTGGGCCCAGGAATTGGAGGTTGCTGTGAGCTGTGATGCCACAGCACTCTATCCAGGGTAACAGCTTGAGGCTCTGTCTCCAAAAAAAGAAAAAAAAAAAAAGAAAGCAAAGATCAAGTAATTAAGTCTTACTACTTAAAATCACATAAGAAAATTAAAAATATTAATATTTAATCAAGTTTAAAACATAGTATTTTTAATACCTCACTCTACTACTTTTAAGTAAACAAACTAAATGTTAATTTAAATTGAGTATATATGTATAAATTCTAAGCACAAAGTGGTAAACTAGTCCTTAGCGAAGGTAAGGAAGTTCTGAGGAGGACAGAGTTGGAGACCATCTGGCAGCATTTTTCTTTTTTTTTTTGAGACAGAGCCTCAAGCTGTCGCCCTGGGTAGAGTGCTGTGGCATCACAGCTCACAGCAACCTCCAATTCCTGGGCTCAAGCGAGTCTCTTGCCTCTGCCTCCCAAGTAGCTGGGACTACAGGCGCCCGCTACAACGCCTGGCCATTTTTTGGTTGCAGCCATCTTTGTTGTTTGGTGGGCCTGGGGGCTGGATTCGAACCCGCCAGCTCAGGTGTACGTGGGTGGCGCCTTAGCCGGTTGAGCCACAGGCGCCGAGCCACCACTGTAACCATTTTTAACTGTGGTTCATTGGCATTAAGTATATTAATAATTCTGTGAACCATAGCCACCATCTGTTTCCAGAACTTTCTCTATCATCCCCAACTGCACCTCCATATAACCATTAAACAGCAGCTCCCTGCTCCCCTCCCCCTGGCCCGACCATTCTACTCTCTGTCTCTGTGAATTTGAGGAGTGATATCTGTCACATAGTGTTTGGCTTCTTCATTTAGCATAGTATCCTCAAAGCTTATCCAAAATTGTAGCATGTGTCAGAATTTCCTTCTTTTTTAAGATTGGATGATATTCCATTGTATGCATATATTACATTTTGTTGTCCGTTTATCCATGAAGAGAAACTGGGTTGCTTCCACTTGAGTTATTGCAAATAATATTGTTGTGAACCCTGCTTTCAGTTCTTGAGGGGATAGACCCAGAAGTGGAATTGCTGCATCATATGATAATTCTATTTTTAATTTTTTTGAGGAACCACCATACTGCTTTCCATGGAGGCTGCGCCCCTTTTTTATTCTCACCAATTGTGCACAAGAGTTCTTCCACATCATAACCAATACTTTTTATTTTCTAATTTTCTTTTCACTTCCAGTACAGTATTTAATTAATTACATGAATTATTTAACAATTTGTTATAAAATAGGCTTTGTTTTAGATAGATGATTTTGCTCAGCTGTGGGTAATGAAGGTAGATAAAGCTATAATGTTTAGTAGATTAGGTGTATTAAATGCAGTTTAACTTACATTGTTTTCTTTTTTTTTTTTCTTGAGACAGAGCCTCAAGCTGTCACCCTGGATAGAGTGCGGTGGCATCACAGCTCACAGCAACCTCCAATTCCTGGGCTCAAGCGAGTCTCTTGCCTCCATCTCCCAAGTAGCTGGGACTACAGCTACAACGCCCGGCCATTTTTTGGTTGCAGCCATCTTTGTTGTTTGGCGGGCCCGGGCTGGATTCGAACCCGCCAGCTCAGGTGTTCGTGGCTGGCGCCTTAGCCCATTGTGCCACAGGTGCCAAACCAACTTACATTGTTTTCAACTTAAGGTGGTTTTATTAGGCTATAACCCCATTGTAAGTTGAGGGGCATTTGTGAGCTAAATTGAAAAAAAATTTTTTTCTTACAATAAGTGAATTAAGCCCATTTATGAAGTTGGGCAACTAAGTTTATATATTTATTTTCTTTCTTTCTTTTTTTTTTTTTTAGGGTTACGGTTAGGGTTCGGGTTAGGGTTAGGGTTATCGCCCTTGGCAGAGTGCTGTGGTGTCACACAGCTCACAGCAATCTCCAACTCTCTGGGCTTAGGTGATTCTCTTGCCTTAGCTTCCCAAGTAGCTGGGACTACAGGCTCCCTGAACAACGCCTGGCTATTTTTGTTGTTGTTGCAGTTTGGCCAGGGCTGGGTTTGAACTCGCCATCCTCGATATGTGGGGCCGGTGCCCTACCCACTGAGCCATAGGCGCCACCCCTCAACTAAGTTTATGAACTCATCCTAAAAAAAGTACTGTATAACCCCATTGCTAAATATCACTCCAGTCACCAGGTGGCCAAGGGGAGTATATCTTTTCAGAATATTATGGGAGTACACATGTTTAAGTCAAACGTGTACTCCCATAATTTTTTCCATTAATTTTGTGACAGTAGCCATTCTTTTTTTTTTTTTTTTTTTGAGACAGAGCCTCAAGCTGTCACCTGGGTAGAGTGTTGTGGCATCACAGCTCACAGCAACCTCCAATTCCTAGGCTCAAGCGAGTCTCTTGCCTCCACCTCTCAAGTAGCTGGGATTACAGGGGCCCGCCACAACGCCCGGCCATTTCTTTTTTTTTGGTTGCAGCCGTCATTGTTGTTTGGCGGGCCCAGGCTGGATTCGAACCCGCCAGTTCAGGTGTACATGGCTGGTGCCTTAGCGGCTTGAACCACAGGCGCCGAGCCCATTCTTTGTTTTTTTTGAGACAGAGCCTCAAGCTTTCACCCTGGTCAGAGTGTTCTGGCATTATAGCTCACAGTAACCTCCAACTCTTGGGCTCAAGTGATTCTCCTGCCTCTGCCTCACAAGAGCTGGAACTACTAGCGCTCACCACAACGCTTGGCTATATTGTGGTTGCAACCATCATTGTTGTTTGGCGGGAGGGGGCTGGATTTGAACCCGCCAGCTCAGGTGTATGTGACTGGCTCCTTAGCCTCTTGAGCCACAGGCACCCTCCCGATAGTAGCCATTCTAATGGCTGTAAGGTGGTGTCTCGTACTTTTGATTTACGTTTTTCTGATGATTACTGATTTTGAATTCTTTTGACTTCTTTGTATATTTTTGGAGAAATGTTTATTCAAGTCCTTAGTCCATTTCTTTCTTTCTTTTTTTTTTTTAGAGACAGAGTCTCACTTTGTCACCCGTCAAGAGTGCTGTGGCGTTACAGCTCACAGCAACCTCCAGCTCTCCCAAGTAGCTAGGACCACAGGTGCCTGCCACAATGCCTGGTTATTTTTTATTGCAATTTGGCCGGGGCCAGGTTTGAACCTGCCACCCTCGGTATATGGGGCTGGCGCCTTACTCACTGAGCCATAGGCGCTGCCCCTTTGTCCATTTTTTAATCAAGTTATTTGATTTTATGTTGTTGAGTTGTACATCTTTATAAATTCTGGCAACTAGACCCTTATCATGTAAATGATCTGTTAATATTTTCTCCCATTCCTTGTCTTTTCACTCTTTTGAGTTTTAAATTTTGATGTCCATATATTTTTTTGTTTGTTGCCCTTGCTTTTAGTGTCACAGCCAAGAAACCATTGCTGAATCGAATGTAGTGAAACTTTTTCCTGTATTTCTTCCATAGTTTTAAACTTTAACCTTTTCCATTTAGGTTTTTGATCCATTTTTAAGTTAATCTTGGTGTATGGTATATGGTGAAGGCCCAGCTTCTTTGTTTTACATCTGAATTTCCAGTTTTCCAGCGCTCATTGAACATATCCTTCCCAGAATCGTTAACTATGCACGTGAGGGTCTATTTCTCGGCTCTCCTCTGTCTTTTTTTTTTTTTTTCTGTTCTGTCTTTATGCCAGACCCACACCATTTAAATTACTGTAGCTGTGAAGTAAGTTTTGAGATCAGGCAGTGTGAGTCCTCCGACTTTGTTTTTCTTGTTCAAGATTGTTTGGTGTGCCTGTGGTGCCCTGACACTCAGCCCCTCTCCCTTCCCTGCTGCTGATGGCTCTTCCCTTTTCTCATCATCGTCCTCCTCCTCCTCAGTGTGCTGTACTGTCTGCGTGGTTTCTTCTGATCTGTTTTTCAGTTTATGAATATCCTATTCTGTTGTAGAGGCTAAAATCCTTCCATCAAGTTTTAATTTTGGTTACTCTGCTTTTGATTTTTAGAGGTCTATGTGGTTGTTTTTCAAGTCTGCTACATTTAAAAATTAGTTTTCTATCTTTAACAAATATTCCAAGTTTTTTTCTTTTGATGCAAACATAGTGCAGTTTAATTATGTGTATCTGATAATATCTGAAATCTTTGGTGGGTATGTTTCTTTTGTCCATTGTTTTTGCTGGTTCTTGCTGGAATCTGCCTGCTAAAACAAATCCCATTAGCTTTAAAGACTTATCTTAGAAAGTCCTGTCTTTCTCCTTATGTTTCTTCCTATTCCATGTGGCCCAAGGCATTAATCCAGGTCCAGCTTGATATATTAATAATTTGCATTTATTTCACCTTGGCCTATAGGAAGTAGTCTTTAGCAAGATGTTGCTTCTCCTAACCATCCCAGCCAGGGAGTTGAAGTGGACTGAATGCCTTTTGGGGCTGACAATGCGTGGTCATTTCAGCTCAAACCAGGAAAGGCTTTATATCACCTTTCTCATGGAATAATGTCTATTGTCGGCCATATGCCTACAGAACACTGAAGGAGGACAGGGATCTGCTGGGCACGTCTGTAGAGCCTTTGTGTCTCTGGCCCCACCCATGGTACAGAGCATAATGTGGCCCTAGATGTCAACTGAAGTATTCCTGGGAGAACTCATTTGTACCTAGGATTGCCTCTAAAGACTGCAACACCCCCTCCCAGAATCTGAAGGGCCAGTGAGACAAGTGGCTGTGAAACTGCTTGTTGGTGGTTGCTAAAGCTGGGAACATGGGGAGGTTTTGTGAATGTTTGAAACTTTCTTAATAAGAAATTGTTGTTCCCTGGTGGTCTAATAAAGAAAAAAAATTTTCCTTTTTTATTAAATTGTTATTGCCCTTTCCTTTTAAAATGTGTTGTAACATCTACCTTGGGCCTATTTGCTTTGTTTCCCCAGGCCGACGTGATGGCGGACAGGGTTCCCCACTGCCCAGCCTGCGCTGGGGTTGTGAAGCCTGACATTGTGTTCTTTGGGGAGCCGCTGCCGCAGAGGTTCTTGCTACATGTGGTTGATTTCCCCATGGCAGATCTGCTGCTCATCCTTGGGACCTCTCTGGAGGTGTGTCAGCGGGCCTGTGGGGGAGGAGGCTGGAGGACAGGGAGAGGAGTTGGGTGTACGGGAGTCATCACTGGGGCTGGGGCATCAGTGCTACCTTTAGAAGGGGAGTGGACCCAAATGGGGCTCCAGGACACAGGAGCAGCAATGGGGGCCACTGGGCTTTGGAGGTGCTATTTATATGTGTGGGTGGGGCACCATGTGTGAAGGGAAGGGACAGGGTGCTGGGGCACCCTGGCCAGTTCAGGAAAATGATGCTATGCTATTATGCTGTGCTGGAAACTGTGACACAAGTGAAGGGATTGGCCCAGGGATGGAGTGGCACCCTTGGGGTCAGAGGGACCTTGGGGAGTGGGGATTGGAGTGACCAGGGGCCAGGAAGCCAGTCTTGAAGGCAGAGCTGTGGGCCATTTTAGGGACAGCAAGGAGGGAGCTGGACCAGCAGCCTGGAGACACCCTAGGGAGGGGAGAAGGAGGCATCTGGTTTGGGTTACGGGGTCAGGACACTGGCTGATAAGAGCCACCAGCTCCTGAGATGGGGAAGTTGAGAGGGCAGGTTTGGTGGCAGCTTGGGAACTTAGCCTCAGTCATACAGGTTTGAGAAATGATCAGCCTCTGCATGGAGGTGTTGAGTGGAGCGGTTTGGGAGAGGGGGCTGAGTGTGGTTCTGCCCACATCTTAGATGTCTGGGAGACACTCACTGGCCATATTTAAGAGGTTGTTCCACATCTGGGTCTGGAGCTCAGGAAATTTATAAAAGACATGATGAATGCTGGAAAAGAGGCCATGAGCTGAGCTGGCCTCTGGATGTTGGTACCCAGGGCCTGTGCTCAGAGGGGCCAAGGAGGGGGGGCCCAGAGCTGGATATCTGTTCAGTTTAATCCCTGCTGCTACCCAGCGTGTGCTGGGCCTGTGCATGTCAGAAGCGGTGTAGTTCATTATGAGCTGGTCTGGTTAGTTTTTCTGGGAAAAATTAACAAATAGGATAGAGGCTGGGTCTATATTCTGGGGAAAATTAACAAATAGGATAGAGGCTGGATTACTCATGCCTGTAATCCTAGCACTCTGGGAGGCTGAGGTGAGTGAAAAAACTGGGTGTTGTGGCAGGTTCCTGTAGTTCTAGCTACTTGGGAGGCTGAGCGATTCACAAGAGAATTGTTAAGCCCAAGACTGAGGTTGCTGTGAGCTCTGATGCCACAGCACTCTTCTAAGACCGACAAAGTGAGACCCTGTCTCAAAACAAAACAAGTGGTATAGAAAGGGGAGGGATTTGGGAGCTGGCTGCAGCATCCACTTTGTGGTTCTACTTCCTTGTTAGGAAGTGTCACTGGAACTAAAGCTTGACAGAGGTGAGGGTGTGTCCTGCAGGAGAAATGGCACCAGCGAAGTGGTGATAGCACCAAGGACTGGGCATAGAAGTGGAAAAGGCTGACTTCTGTTGAAAGGTTCCTCTGGGTGCTGGGTTGTGAAACCACCACGGAGACAACAATGGGAACTGCAGACCCATCAGGGCCTTGTGGGTGGTGACCAGTTGGCAGGGCAGGTGTCAAGTGAGGCCAGCAGAGCTGAGGACTGCCAGGTGGTGTGAGTGAACATGGAGCTGATGTGGTATGCATGTGGGAGACTGTGGAGCCTACAGCAGGACTCCAGGGCTGTGGCCTGAGTAGTAGGGAGGACAGAGCCACCATATCCTAAGATGGGGAAGCCAAGAGGGCAGTTTTGGGGGCAGCTTGGGAACTTAGCCTTAGTCAAGCAGGTTTAAGAAATGATCACCTCTGCATGGAGGTATTGAGTGGGCAGGTGGATGCACAAGTCTGGAGTCCCGGAGGTACCAGAGGTAGGAGCTGGGTCCCTGGAGTCAGCAGATGGAAGTGCAGAGGGTGTAACAGATATGGGATACATAGGCTGGTCCCGGGTTAGAGAGGTGGACATAGGAGCTGTCAGGGGGTGGGGGTGTGTCATTGCTGGGGCTGTGTTTGTCAGCAGTGTGCAATGCTAAGCCCTACCCACTGAGCCACAGGCGTCACCCAGTATACATGTATGTATATATAGTTTTTGATTACTTCTAACCAAAGAACATTTGTATATATTTTTATTTTTACATGCTCACACAAGTACTTTGTTTCTGGAAAAATAGACCAATTATATTGCCACAAAGTGTATATGAGTGGCCATTTTCCCATATCTTTACCAATACCAAATTTTTTTTATGTTTATGCCCATCTGATTGGTTACAAACAAATGGTATGTGTGATTTTGCATTTCTGTGATAAAGAATGAAATACATCTTTTCAAATACTTATTGGCCACTTGTGTTTCTTCTTTGGGGATTAGGTAATTTTATCTTTTGCCTGTTTTTCCATAAGGTGTTAAATCAGCAATATAAATTAGTTAAATTACATTAAATTAGCATACGCACTTTTTTCGCAAATGCTAAATGTATTTTTGTTTATGGTGATGAGAGATTTAAAAATGTTTAGTTTTGATGTAGTAATTTTACATAGATAACAAGATGATAGTAGTGTACATAGTCAAATCTGGCATTCTCCATTTTTTTTTTTTTAATTGTTGGGGATTCATTGAGGGTACAAGAAACCAGGTTACACTGATTGCATTTGTTAGGTAAAGGTCCCTATTATAATCGTATTTTGCCCCCAAAAGGTGTGGCACACACCAAGACCCCACCCCACTTGCTCCTTCCCCCTCTGCTGTTCCTTTCCCTCCCTCATTCTTTCTCTCTCTGCTCTCCCCTTACCCCACCCCTACCGTGCCATTAATTGTCCTCATATCAAAATTGAGTACATGGGATTCATACTTCTCATTATTCATTATTCTCATTATTCTTAGTAAAGCATTCTTGTGATGCTTTACTAAGAATAATGTGTTCCACTTCCATCCAGGTTAATACAAAGGCTATAAAGTCTCCATTTTTTT
>CAUYON010073907.1:0-16273 GCA_963573935.1 Arctocebus calabarensis | reverse complement strand
TTGCTATATTTGCTGGTATATCTCTGAAAATTTTGGTCTTGGAAAATGGTGAGTGCTTTGGCTTGTTATTTGGGTGTGTGTCTTTATTTGTATATCAACATGTTTGGAGGTGTGCTTATGTCTGTGAATAAAAGCACAATTTGATGCTTGTATGTTCACTCCCTATGTGTATTTAAAAATAAATCAAGTGGCAAAGTTAAAAAAAAAAATTGTCCTTGCTAAACTCAATACCAAGGAATCTATTTGCAGACTCCTTTGCCCCAGGCTATTTCTGAGAAATAGTGACTTGATAATGAAACATTTGCCATCCCACACACATTCTTGTTTTCATGTTTCTTTGTCTTGTGATCAACAAGAATGCCCAAACCATATACAATGTATGCTAATGACCCGGGGTCAAAGCAATTTTGCAGGCTGAATTTTTTATACGGTTGCCATTACAGATTTTTCACTTTTCCAGCTTCTTTAACTTTGGGAATGTGGATTGGTCGGAAGACGAGGAAGTGGCTCAGAGTGTATTTCTCTGGAATTCATAGCCAGTGATTGTAGAGGAGGTGCGTGATCAATTCCGTGCACTCAGGGGTGAGAAAACTGAGATACAATTTACCCTCAGGGCCCTCCTGGGGAGTGAGCCTGGGAATTGCAGGGAGCAGCCTCCCCAGTCACACCCCTGCCAGGCTTCTCCTCCTCCCCCCGACCTCCCTACTCCCTCACTGGTTTCTCCGTAATAAAACACTTACTGCACATTATTCCTCCTCTCATAGTTCTTTTTCCAGGGAAACCTGAAGAATGATAGTGTATTATTAAAAATTTAACTAATGTTCTAACCTTGATCAACAATATAACTTACAGTTGTATTACACAGCTGAGGTTTTCCAAAGCTTTTGCCGCGTGGTTACATTCATTCCTTTGTTGTCATGGACAACACACACAAACACACGCACAAAACCCCACACAAACACACAAAAAATATAAACACACACAAAAAACCCACTCACACACACACAAAACACACACAAACACACACAAAATATAAACACACAAGCACACACACAAACATACACACAAACACAAAACACACAAGCACACACACAAACACAAAAAATATAAACACACACCAAAAACCCCACTCAAACACACACACACATACACACAAACACACACAAAACCCACACAAGGACGCACACAAACACACAAACACACCCTTAATCTGAAGCCAAAACCAAAAATCCGTACATGGTTTATGTCTGATTAATCTATTGTCAACTCAGTTTTGAGCAGTGTCTGAAATATTATGGATACTCAGGAAATATTAGAGAATCAGTTAATGTAATCTTTCTGTATTAAGGTGAGACTCTAAATATGGTTATTAAGAAAGGACAGTCCACACTGTGAGATTTTCTTTCCATTTATTCTTTCTCTGTATCTGTCAATCTCTCATCCATCCTTCTCTATGGATCTATTTTTCTTCCTTCTTATCCACTGATTATCCCTTCAGAAAGGCACGTAGCTTTTATGATACATGCTTCTCAAGTCACAGGATAAAAGGACTAATTAGCCTGTGGAAAATTTATTTTTTTCTCATTCTTTAAGGCTACTAATTGAGAAATCAATAATATGACCAATAGCACCCTTGGTTCAGTGGCTTAGCTAGCGAAGATTGGCAGCGTGATCGACTATGATATGTGCTGCCGTCAACTCGATAACAAACCCACATGCACTCAGCTACACACCTTTGCAGAACTGTCCTTTATGACTTATATATTTCATCCTGTTTTTAAAAACTCATATTTCAGTATTTTCTAGAATGAATGATAAATCACAAGCAGAAAGGGAAGGTTGAAGTAACTATATTAAAGGAAAACATTTGAAGTGCACTTTATTTTCTAGTCATGCCTAGTACAGTCACATTTTTTCTTTACTTTAAATATCTACTGCTCAGAAAAAAGACGTTCTATGTAATGAAAAGTTTGAGAAAACATAATATATATGCTGATGATTTCATCTCAGGAGGATCTTGAACCTAAGTTATGTGGTTTTTTACCTTTTTCTTCCTCTCTGACATCTCTCTTCAGATAATCGCCTTCTAATAAGCAGACCCAAGTTTTGATTCCCTAAGTCATTGCTCCTTAAACTACTTAATCTATAAAGTTTGAATTAACATGAACTAGTTTCCCAATGTTAGATGTGGCTTGCTCTCCGACATTCTCTACAACAATAAAGAAAATCACGGTTCTGTATTAATTTTTCCCCTTATTTTCCATTTTCAACAAGTGTTTTCCTTCAAACTCTACAAAATCTGAAGAGTGTTCTATATTCAGAAGATAATCTAATATTAGTTCTATTACAAAAGGGGCAAGCAGTAATTCTTACCAGTTTTGTATTGGGAATGCCAAGAATTAAAGTATTGGGGTTGATCACATCCTTTCTTTTGATAGGAAAAATCTCCTTATTGTGATAACTTTTGTAAAACTAAAATTTAAAAATTAATTGAAAAATTCTAATCTATTTATTAACCTCTAAAAGCATGAAGAAAAATTTATTGAGAAATAATAATATTGCTAGAGATAAACAAACAGTATTCTCCCAGAAAAGAACATTATTAATCTTCAGAAAAATAAAAAAGGGAGCCACAATGAACTTCCATTATATACCCAGTTAAATGAGTGAAATTCAATATCATTTTTTAATTCGGTACTGAGAATAATGTGGAACAACAGCAAAAAAAAAATTTATGCATTGGTGAAGGCTGTTTAAAATGGTGTAATCTCTATGGAAAACTAATTGGCAGCATCTCTTACAAAGTTAAACATTACTTATTTTATGAGTCAGCAAATCTATTCGTAGGTATTTTGGCTTGATAAGTAAAAGCATGTGTTCATTAAAAGAGTGTTGTTGAGTAACATTCATAGAACACTTGCACAAAATAGCTCCACATTTGGGAACAGCCTAAACGCCCACAACTGGAGAATTAGAAACACAAATAAAAAGACAAGAGTACTCAGACAGCATCCAACAACAAATGTGGTGACTCTGAGACGAGAGATGAGAAATTAGAGTCTACGTGATGCTGTTTATGGGAAGTCCTACCAGGATCCAGGGGAGCGGGACAGCGCTGCCTTTGATTGAAGCAGTTCTTGGGAAATCTTCAAGGATGATGAAAATAGCCTATATCTTGAGCCAGATGATCACATTTGTCAAAACTTATAAAATTGTACATTTAAGATCTTAGTTTTAAAATGTATTCAAAATACACCTTAATTTAGAAAAATAATAGATATAAAAAATAAAGAAGAATTGAAACAATTCTGTACAGGCCCTATGCTAGGCACTTCACCTATGTTATCTATTTCATTTTGTACTAGTCCAATGAAATATAAGTTCTGTTTTCCTTATATATAGATAAAGATATCATAGATTAGAGGCATTAATTTATTTTACCAACTTCCATAGCGCAAATGGAAGAGTGAGTATTTGATCTGAATTGTGATTTTTTAAATTGTGGCTTGTTCCATTACAATAGTAGCTTAGCAAATTAAATCTTACACGAAAGTAAAATTGAGAACAGGTTAAAATTAAACAGGAAGATATTGTAAAAGGCTTATAAAATTAAAAATAAACATAAAAATAAGATGGGCCAGAAACTAGTATAGAGAGATGGGAAAATACATAATTAACAGAGAAACTATTATTAAAGGAAAGAAATTCACTGTTTACTAAGACAGACTAATATAAAGAGAAACATAAAGAAATAATTTGCAATATTAAATTAAATGAACTATAGTCAAGGGCCCCAGACAGGAGATAAAAAAAGAAAGAAACAGGAGTGACGTGATCAGGTAGGTTGAGCATAAGCGTCTCAGCACTGAATGCGACTCCTCTCTGCGTGATTTTTGATAAGCCACTTAACCTCTGTCTTATTTTTCCCACATGTAAAAAGTAGAAGTTCTAATAATGACTTTTTTACAAGACTGTGGGAAAAATTAATTAGGTAATGTTCTCCAGAAGCTTTGAAGATTAAAAGCCTCAAATAAGTGCTAAGTATAAAATAGAAAACCAAAGAGCTGCAGTCAGCAATTACAGAAGTCAGAGAGATGAAAGAAGACGACTCTGCTTATAATAGAGATGGAAGCCAAAGTTTGCAAAAATATGAGGGAACAGAGGTGACGCTCTCTGGGGAAATTTGACCTCAAACAGACGCATGACAGCAAATACAGTTTAAATGATGCTTATATTTGTTAATCTATTAAAAATGTAACATTCGGAAAATATAGAGGAACACTATTTGTAATGCAGAAGAAACTGTGAATATTTTCTTTGCAAGGTCACAGAATATGCTATTGTCATCATATCTATGACTTCCAAAGTTGTCTCCTTTCATTTTTATCAAATCTACTTTTAGGAGCCACATGCCTATCGAGTGTGAGACCTTTGTTCCCAGATTCCACTTACCCTACGCGCCTACTCTAAATGTGTGAGATTCACAAAGTCAACTCCAAATAAGATGGATGGGGCTCAGTGACCACAAAGGGCTTCGGCCAACTGTGAAACAGGGAAATGAGCCAGACTCCAGAAAGCAAAGATGGGACGGACAAACACACTGAAGCCAGTTACTGTGGTGATCTTTGTAGAATCTTCCAATCAAATGAGAATGTCAAGGAGAAAAGAAAATGGGACTTGTCAGACAGAAACGTGGTCCTTTAAATGATTTTAATGTTTTGTTTTTTTATGTGAAGATTTTAAGCATGAATCTGGAATAAAATCAGGATTTTTGATAGGAGGTAGCATATGAACCACAGGTGCTGCGTGAGTTTTAAGTAGAAATAGAATGTTTAGCAGTGGACATCACATGGACACCGACCAGTCAGAGCAGGTGCCAGAACATGCGCAGTGGGTGTTAGTCCTGGGTAGAACCAAGAGGAAGCAACACTATCCGTGTACTGGTTTAATAATTTCAGAAGCCTCTTCCTTCCTCCTTCAATGACATATTTTTTCTAAGTTTCAATTACCTGTCCTTTAACTAGTATTTTATCACTTCATGCCAATATCTCTACCATCTTTCTGATTCTGATTCAATGATTCTGAGTATTTTTGGCATCTTACTGTTATTTCAATTTCTACTTGGCTCAAATTACTTTTATGCAAAAAATGTTTCTATTCCTAAGGTAATAGAAAAGTGAGTGACATGTTGGTAGACTGCTCCTGTCTTGAAAAACCATTCAAACAGACAACTCAAATGCAGCCAAGGACAATGAGACAACTCATGGGATTCTTCTCTAGAAAAAAAAAATAGATCATTCATAGTCTTTTATCAAAAGCCAACTGTGAAAATTGACTTTGGCAATAGCAGATTAACCTAGAATCCCTCAAATCAAATTTTTTCTATATATGTCTATTTCTTTTTAAGACGGCCTATGAAATAACTCCTTTTTTTTTTTTTTTGTAGAGACAGAGTCTAACTTTTTTGGTCTTGGTAGAGTGCTGTGGCATCATTGCTCATAGCAACCTCCAACTCCTGAGCTTAGGAGATTCTCTTGCCTCAGCATCCCGAGTAGCTGGGACTACAGGTGCCCACCACAACGCCCGGTTATTTTTTTGTTGCAGTTCAGTTGGGGCCGGGTTTGAACCAGCCACCCTCAGGGTATGAGGTGGGCACCCTACCCATTGAGCCACAGGCACCTCTCTGAAATAACTCTTATAAAGATGTTAATTTATTTGCATCCAAAGCTTAGGACATCCTTTCATTAATCTTTCTCTGATCTTCTACTTTTCTTGAAATTCATTTTATGGTTATTTATGTATTTCCTTGTACTCTCTTCTGTATTACGAATGATAGTATAATGTCTGATTCATCTTTATATGCCATGGTAATGAATATAATTTGTCAGATTAGGAAACTAATAAATGGGTTTTAAAAATATGCTTGAATGATGCGGTGAAGATGGCAAATCTGGCAATTATTCAGGATGACTCTATCTTTGTTTTGCCAAAAATGATTAGGCTATCAGTTACCGTTCCCAAGTCACAGATCTGAGCTCATTTTCTGAGAAGTCCACTGCATGATAGAACTCACACATGTCAGCTAGGAACTGATTCAAACACATAGTGTATCTTTAGTGTATCTCTGATTTATTGTACACACATTTCTGTGCCGAGTGTAAACATTTTAGTCAAACTAGACCTTTGCCATTTCTTCAACCTGCCATTATAGGTTTTAAATACCGTTCATTGTATTTCGAGTTCAGTTACCATATACCTCTCCACAGACCTACTTAGTTGTGCTACTGTGAAAAATGCAGCTTCCCCTCTTAACAGATTTTTCGCATCTATTCCCTATATATTTCTGCAGAGGACAGGTGTCGGGCCAGGTCCGCCTTTGCATATTCTGCGTCTTCAGTGCAGCTCTTGCGTCATGACTCTCCTTCAGGGTATCCTTGTGGGCTCGTCCTTGTCACCTCAGTCACTGGACTCTGAGGAACAGAGATGTGGAGCCACACCCTGCTCTGAATGAATGACAGCATCCAGAATAACCCTGAGGCCAGCATTCTCCCGAAATTCCTTCGAAGGCAGGCAGGGATGGCCGCTGGAAAGCCGATGGTAAATTTGGAGAAGTAGGTAGGGAATTGTGTTTCATAAATGAGGAAATCATTGGTGTTTACAAAAGCTGAGTGAAAATCTGAAAGAATATGTTAAAAGATGGTTTTTGAAGAAAGGTATAACTCTGCCAAGACCTTCAGAGTGTGAGTACAATAAACAGAAACAAACTCCCGATTATTATATTTACCTAAACAGTTAATTTCCTCCCAGAAGGAAATGGCAATTAATTAATTTGGCTGAACAAGACTCCTAACTGTGTATTCTCACCATGCTGCTAATGGGGCCGCATAAGAGACCAACCAGAAAAGCAGAAATTATTGAAGGAGAGAATTAGAAGAACTCTGTATACCAAGGACCTTCTAATTAGTAGCAATTATTAGATAAAATTATTGTCCTGTTCTAAATGTATTATTAGAGATGCCTCCTGAGAAGGGAACTGGCCCAAAAGGAATTGGATTAAGTGTAAGAAGCTAGTTCAGGATGTTATGTATTAATTTGAAAGAAACCTGCTAACTCCTGATTGTCTCTGGCTCCATCCCACGTTCCTTCACCAGGAGGTACAAATGGGCTCACTCTTGATATAAAATGAAGAATGTTTGGGTTGATAAAAACATGTAAAAGGAATAAAAACTTCCGCCCAGGCCCAGAAGCTATTGACATCATTTTGTCGACTGTAGTATTTTAGAAAACTTCAGAAGAATTTTTTCAACATCCATCGTAGACGCCTTGCATTGATGTTAGATCAGCCATACCCAACTTTACTTGACAAGGCCCCACTGGGCCATGTCATAGGCTGTCTGGATAAAAACTCAAAATATTAAAGGGAAAACATACACATGAAAATAAATTTCATTGACAATTCATGTTAAAACTTTTCGGGTTAAAAACCTGAGTTCAGCTATGTCTCTAAACATGTGTTTGGATAGGCTTTGGAAGTACACAAGTACCTAGGGACTGTCAATTAACTTACCAAGACCTCCAAATATTTTCTTTGTGGCATTGTCTTATACTTATGCCAGATAAATGTATTTGTTCAGTTTCTAATGACAAATATGTGACATTTAAAGAAAGTCAGATGTGTAATAGTATGAGGCCCAAAGGGCTATTTGTACAGACGAGTAAGTTTGCTTAAAGGGAAGTTCTAGGGCTTGTGGAAACTTCCACTAACAAACAAAAAAGAAAACCTACTGCATATTTTGTAAATATCATTTGCAGCAATAAATAATAATGTGTTTGTCAATTACATTGCTAAGTCCTGCTGCTTTATATTCTTCTCCCCTTTACAAAAGCAGCTCTAAGATTTAAGGTGCTTATAGAACCAACTAATGGGAAAGAAAAAATAGGCTTTGGAGGACATGAAAAGGTACAGCATTGAAGAGAAAACTTCCGAGAAAGTTTGTTTTAGGAGAATAGAAGAGATAAGCCATAGTTTACTCAATACCTGGAAATTCTAACAGTTTAAACAAGAAATATGACATAATGCTCGCCTAAGGCCCCTTTCTTCCTACAGTGCTCAATTCTAAATAATCAACTCATCACAGGGGGAGTCTAATCTAAATTTAGAGAAGGCTCTCAGATCGCTCACCCTCGTAGTTGCGGTAGAAGTAGGAAAAAGTGATTCCCATTTGGCAAGTACCTGTAAATGGTTTGTGTTTTATTTTGAAATCAGGCATAACCCACATCATTATAGGAGCTGGCTGGCTACAAAAATAGATATACGTGGTGAAATATCATCCATGAGTCATTAAGCACAGATGCATGTTATAATTAATATCCATCAGTGATGACTGTAGCAGGGGATCGTTTAGAAGAGCAAAATATTCCGAAACCAAATATTTGTATCAGGCACTATTCTATTGAGATAAACTACTGTGACCCCTTTATTTATATGACTGAGTACATTTTTAAACAAAATCATTGCTCTTTTTCCTGCTATCCAATGGTATAGTTGCAATTTATGTCAATTAAGAATTTTCATTCCTTGGAAACTTAGATAGTGGTTTCTAATTTCAGCAGATTGTAGCAGTGTTCTTTCAAGCATTTTCAGGAGGAAAAAATAGATACATTTTTTTTTTTTCCAGGCTAGGGAGGCAGGAGAGGGTAGTTCCTAGGAGTGAATTGTTATGCCGAAAATTATGCACATTTTGAGAACTGATAAGTATTAGAAAATTCCCTTCAAAAACCTTTATCTTTTCTCTGTCTAGCCACATGGCTGATGTTGTTATATCTTACCTATGTCTTAGGAAAAGTCTTTCTAAAAAGGATTTAAACACGAGTTTTCTATTTTACCCTTAGCAGACCCAGTACAAATTGTTCCCCCACTACTGCTGCATAAGGATTTTAAATAAATTCCTTATAACTTGGATTCCATTCTGGTCTTTTATTCTCTGCTCTTCCTCTCCTTCTGGCCACCTCAAATATCAATCACATGTGCCATTCTTCTCCACTAGAAAATAAAATCTTATTTTTTATCCTGTGTGTTTAAGTCACCTTTATTTTCCCTTTAGCTCCTAAAACACTGTTTTGAAAATTCTGAGTACTCAGCAAACGTTTACTGAATAAAAATTATTCATGAAAAATCTAGGCTAAAATTGTATACTATATAATATATATATTTATGTGCATATGTGTTAATCAATATAGTTAGAGATATAAGCTAATGTTTGTATTTTTATATGAATGTCTACACATATTAATTCTATAGTGATATTTCCTTTTCAGTCACATGCTGAAATTTTAAGCAAGCACCCGTCTTGAAGAAATCTAAGACGTCTGAATGAAAATGACAACTTTGAAATGACATCTTCAGTGTATGTCATTCTTTCTGAATCTGTAAACACCACCAATGCCACCTTAGATGTTTGTTTCTATCTCCAAAAAAAAGCCAAATTTAGCTAGGAGGAATGAGAAAAATAAAGAATAGAATCTTGGAATGCTTCATTAAATCAAATAAGTTAGATTGTAGTAAATTCACTGGAAGTGTAAGGCAAACCTTTTCATGCTAAGCTGTCAATACAGATTTTGCCCTGGTGTCAATTTTGCTGTTTCTGCATTCTTGGCTAGAATCTGATGCTCACTTCCAGGGAGCATCTTTTGGGCTTGCCTAGAGGTGAGCTGTGATTTTTCTAGAATTCCAGCTGATGGTTGCAGCTAAGCCTAACAGAAAAGCAATGCCACGTTTGCTAATCCTAAGAGAGGCGCTAACCCCTTTCACTTCCCGTCTGAAAATCCAAAATCAGATGAGTTTTTTAAGCAAGACACTACTTTAAATTCTATCCCAGTAACTCCAAAATTGTGTATGTTTCTCTGTGAACATTAATATTTCAAGTCCCTTGCTCTGTTAAAGAACACATATGAAGTTACTTTCTCCACGTTATAAAAAAGAAAGCTGCTTTCACAACTCTACTTAAAAGCCTCACAAAGTTTATCACAAACTTTTAAAGAAATAACACATATGTCCTTACCATAAAGTATTGCTTTATTCTTTTTTCTTAAACTTTTAAGGTAAATTGTAATGTTTAAAATGCAAATGAATAAACATGAATTCATGTGTTGTTTTCAAAACTCTGTCTATAAGAAATCATGTAACTGTATAATTACTGATAAGCATTCACTGGTAACTAAAATGTGTGCAATATTTTATAATTTAGAAAGTACTTTCTCCCATGTGTCACAGAGAAAGCCACACATCTAGCAGCCCTTATAGCCTATGGCTACAAGAAGTGAGAGTTGTAAGAAATACCTGTATTGCTCAATAATGGAACACCTTAGTGAAAAGGGTGTGGAGAGGGATCTGGCTCTCCTAACAAGCATGAGAGCTTGGGGGATGAGAGCAGTGGTGAATTGGCGGTCTCTGCACCTGTGGTGTTGAGAGGCAGGAGATCAGCCTTATATTAGGCTGGAGGAGAAGCAGTCGGGAGCATGCTTCTATCACGGACCCGCTTACTCTAATGCCAGCATGGGCGTCTGTCTGCTGAAGATTACCAAGCTCTGCTAAAGACTAAGATCTATCTATTCTAACACTGCTTTGCTCTAAGTGTCTCTCTCCAGCTAAAGTCAGCCCTCAGGCACTTAAGAGAAATTATTCTTGAGCAAGGTAGCTTAGCGGTCGCTTCTGGAACCTAGATAAACCTGCCCAGACCTGACCAGTCCTGGACCCTGACACACACATATATTTCATTGTGTATTTATTACAATTTATCAGAATATACATTTTGCCAATGTAGATGAAATCCCTTGTGCTATGAAAGCATTAGGCCAGCTGTGTGGTGGAACAGACTCTCACTGGCCACGGGAGCAGATTGTTAAATTGTCAAGTATTCTGCCGGGCAGTTGGTGGCATGTCGTTAGTGTCAAAGGAGCCGTGTTAGGAACATGTACATCATGAAACTTGGCCAACAGTGCACTTCACTCCACTGCCCCTGGCGCCGCTGTGAACACTTACAGTTCATCATTAGGTTGGATTATGTTACTATCACCAAAATTCTAGGACTGATTTATGTCCTGTTTCTTCAGGTAAAAAATAATGGCTAGCTCAGAGCTAATAAATAATGGAGTTAATATTTAATTACAAGCTAACTTATTATAAAGTCAAAATTTCCACTTCACTTTTTGAGCCACTGGCTGGAGATTCACTGGTCAGAAGGGGCTTCTGCTCTCAGAGATCTTTTCATCTAACTATATTCTTGTGTTTCTCTTCTTTATTATACAGAAACAAAAAATAATAATGAAAAAATCAACAAGTAAAAATAACTTTTAGTGTAAAAATAATTTATAATATTATTGATAATATTGAAATAATATTTGATTGCGAATGTGCAATCTTGGTTAAACAATGTTATGTAGTCCAGATATGATCATTCTGGTCATTAGCATCAAAATTTATTTGTAAAATAAAAGAATTTAAAGTATTTTTATATGGTCTTTTCTTACAGAAAAATACCTATGATTCTTTAAGTCAAATTGATAAATATAATACCACTTAATACCCTGAATATATGTTCAGCATCCTTATGCATTTTGCATCATTTGATAGTGATGTCTATGCTTTACTACTGTATATATTGAGCTATCATCAGTGGGAATGATCTGTCTACATACATTGTACAAACCTGGAACTTTAACCACAACTATCTAATAATAGGAATAGAAACACCCAATTGCACTAGAGATTATTTAGGGAAAAAATAGGTCTTTTTATAAGGTTTTTTCATAGCTATCATCCTCAACCTCAGTGATTGGTCTATAACATATTCAATTTGAATATCCCATCAAAAAACTTTATCAAATATTCAAAACAAACACTGAAAAGATATTTCTGATCCAATCCTTTTTACAATAACTATAGTCATGACTTTTCTCATGTGAAGTCTAGGAAACTGTCTCAAATTTGCAACTACTACACATTTCCTCCTTTAAATAACATCATCCTTAGATGACAATGAAGCAGAGGACCACAACATTAATGATGAAAAGGTGACAGATAACAATAATTTATGGAGTGTTTAAAATACTTGGAGCACTTTACCATATGCCTCACATTTATTATCTTATTATTTATCACAACCACCCTATGTAATGAGCATGCATTATTTTTGTTATTAATAAAAACAAGAATTGATTTTACTATGATTATCATTATGATGCCATCAGTGCAGAACGAGATTTAAAGGTAACCAATTCATTCAAGGTCACATAGAGAATAAGTGTAGGATGTTTAATTTTAAATTTCTAACAATGATCACCACATGCAGTGCAGGTCCAGCTAGTTGTGTAGATGAGGTGGTGCTAAACAGAATGAATAGGCAGTGAAAACTCTCAGCAAAGGTAGCACAGGAAAATGCTGAATTGAGTTTTTGATGAGCCAAAGCCAAAACTCTGCATTTTAACTAGATGACATAGCTATTTCCTTAAAAATTATGAAATAATTTTAGTAATCATTATTAAAAATTATTAAATCTTTAATAATTATTAAGATCTTAAAAATTATTTTCAGTAATATTCTATATTATCTGGGATACCAAAACTTCAAAAGAAATTTAAGCAGATGAACATTCCCTTTCTGCCCTTAAACCGAGTCACTGGGATCCCTGCCCTACACCCTTATATTAGAGGGCTTTGTCCCCTTCCCTGCCGGTTTTGAATCTTTCCACAGAGCAAAAAGTTCTCAGGGACAACACTGTGTGCTCATTTGGAACATGTGGTTGGCTTTCTAAAGGGCATTCTGGATGTTGGAACCCTGCAATTTCCTACCCCGACACTTCTGAGTCCACGTCTAGGACCTACACATGTCTCTGACCTTGATTTGAGCTGGAGAAGACAGAGCCTTTACTAGTGTGCATGCATGTAAACTCAAGGGTTGGCCTATAGCTATGCAGAAGACGGAGATAGAATTTTGACCTGGGAATGGGGTGTTCAGTGCATGATTGTGAATAAAGGAGGTTGCTAGTATGAACAGGAGAGAGAAGGTAAGATCTTTAACACAGAAGTTGAAACATGTTGAGGAGCTCAGAGCTGCTCTCTCTGGATTTCCAGATTCTGGACAGAAGCCTCAAAAGACTGAAAAGTCTAGGGCTGGGCACTGTGGCTCATGCCTTTCATCCTAGCGCTCTGGGAGGCTGAGTCGGTTGGATCACTGGAGTTCAAGGGTTTGAGACCAGTCTGAGCAAGAGTGAGACCCGTCTTTACTAAAAATAGAAAAACTAGGGTGGCACCTGTGGCTCAAAGGAGTAGGGCACCAGCCTCATATGTCACAAGTGGCAGGTTCAAACTCAGCCCCAGCCAAAAACTGCAAATAAATAAATAAATAAATAAATAAATAAATAAATAAATAAAAATAGTAAAACTAGCTAGGCCTTGTGGCGGTGCCAGTATTCCCAGCTATTCTGGAGGCTGAGGCAAGAGGATTGCTTGAGCTCAGGAGTTGAGGTCACTGTGAGCTAAGGACCACCGATTGAGACTGTCTCAAAAAAATAAAAAAATAAAAAAGACTGAAAACTCTAAATTCAAAACTGCTCTTCCAGAACATCATGAGGGGTATCCATGTGAAACCAGGAAGATAAAATATGTTTCATTTAACAGATTTTCATCTTGATTTATAGCTTTTCAATATTTAAATTTAAAATGTTCAACCTCCCATTTTCATTTCTGTGATGGGCTGCACAGATGGTCGACAGATAAACCTGCTGGACCTTGTGGCAGGCACCTGTAGTCCCAGCTGCTCGGGAGGCTGAGATAAGAGGATCTCTTGAGGCCAAGCATTTGGAAGTTGCCAAGAGTTAGGACTCCACAGCACCTTACCCAGGGTAACACAGTGAGAACTTGCCTCAAATATAAATAAATGAATGAATGAATGAATAAATAAATGAATAGTTCTTCCAGGAGACAGTTTGATGGGATTTACTGTATGCATTTTGGGAAAGTGGCCTTCAAAAAGCAAGGAACTATACAATTCACTGCATTAGATTTGGTTGACTCGCCTGGGTGATTGGATGGTTTTATTTTTCAGTAGGCGCAGCAATCCTAGAGAGCAGAGCTTAGATGCTCCCGCACTGCTGGCCTGCGGTTCACCACAGCTGGGCGCTTCTCTGCTCCACATTTCACCGCTGTGCTAATATTCACGGCAATCCTGTGTCGACCATCTGTGGCTCAAAGGAGTAGGGCACCAGCCTCATATGTCACAAGTGGCAGGTTCAAACTCAGCCCCAGCCAAAAACTGCAAATAAGGAGTTGGAGGTTGCCGTGAGCTATGATGTCATAGCACTCTATCTAGGGCAACAGCTTGAGACTGTTACAAAAAAATTAAAAAAAAAAATTATTGGCTCGGCGCCTGTGGCTCAACAGGCTAAAGCGCCAGCCACGTACACCTGAGCTGGTGGGTTCAAATCCAGCCCGGGCTGCCAAACAACAATGAGAGGTGCAACCAAAAAATGGCGGGGCATTGTGGCGAGTGCCTGCAGTCCCAGCTACTTGGGAGGCAGAGGTAGGAGACTCACTTGAGCCCAGGAATTGGAGGTTGCTGTGAGCTGTGATGCCACGGCACTCTATCCAGGGTGGCAGCTTGAGGCTCTGTCTCAAAAAAAAAAAAAATTATGCAATATCTTCATAGTTTGTGAATCTTTATCAAAGTGTAGGAACAAAAAACATCCTCATGTTGGGGCTCTGAACATTATAACTTCAAAATGAAACCCTCAGAAGCAGCCTCAAAAACCCAAGTTTCTCTCTGACCCTCTTTGTCCTTCTTCTCCCCTGAGGCTAGGTGTAGAAATTAGGAATCCTTTTCCCCAAGGTGGGTCATGTAAAACAGAACCCATTTTCCCCAAATCCCGCCATAAAACCTAAAAATATTATTCTAAGTTCTCCCTGTCTTTCTTTGTAAAAACTGGCCAGGAACATTTCCTGACCTACCTTGTTTAATTGCAGGTTGTAACCCCTCATTCCAGAGACAGTGCTGTCTGTACCTGGAAGGAAGGGGCCGCTTTTCGTCCAGTCATATTGCTACATGGCTAACCGCGGTTTTCCTTTTGTCTTTGATTCTTCATTGGTGTGACCTTCAATTATGGTCAAATCCATTGTTATGCTTTTCTCTTGTTAACCTGATTTTTATTATAGGGGTGCTGGCATGACCCTTCCAACGGAGAGGAAAAGGATCACGCACTTTCCACCTTGCACCAGTGAACTTAAGTAACAGTTATGTTGAAATCAGAGAATTAAGTTAAAAGCTTATGTATTCAAGGTTGGAAAAACTGCAAAATGTGTTACTTTAGATGTTAAAATTCACAGAAAAATAGCTTCAACGGATTAAAAAAACTGTAAAGGTTCTTAAGTTAATAACACTTCAAAGTTGAAAAGCTGTAAATGGAATGATATAGAACTGTGTTTTCCAACCTATTTTATCTCATGGCATACTTGAACCTATCGGCTTATGTGGCACACTTAAATTATGATGATAAATAAAAGATGTTTAAAAAAAAGATTATACTATTGTGATTTGAACTGTTTTCAAAAATAATTTAACTAATAATCTCTAAACATTTTGTTACTCACCCTATAAAATACTGTATCACAGGACCCCTCCCATTTTAAGAAATTTACCAGGGACCCTGAGAGAACTGAAAGGAACAAAATATACTGACTTACCAGCTAATGTCACTGGGAAAAATAATAAAAAAAATTTCAGAATGGATGCATGATAGATATCCTGTTAGTTTATCTCCCCAGTCCATCCCTGGTCTCCTGGTAACCAGGGGTGCATTAGAGATTGGAGCCTGAGCCCACTGAAGCCGTGGTGAAAAGGCCCCTTCTTGGTGATCTTGTCCACACCAACAACAGGGAAGGTGAATGGCGTCCCTGCCTGGATGCATGAGCCACATGTGAAACCAGCCATTGATGGAGAGGGGATGGTCCAAAGACACCCAGAGCTTCCCACCATCTCACCCTGAAAACCAGGCTACAACCCTGCCCCAGTCACACCCCAGGAGCTGACGAGTCTACGCAGGGCAGAACCTTGGGGATGAGCAGAAGCAGCCTGGGACTGATTACTGATTCTTCGCTTTGGACTTTTTCACCTTTCTTCTTTAATCTTAGGTGAAAGACATGATGAAGGTTGTGGAAATTGTATCCAAAAGATAACCCAAACTAAACAAACTGTCAAAACTGTGGTATTGGTTTACTCTTA
>CAUYON010073906.1:0-15617 GCA_963573935.1 Arctocebus calabarensis | reverse complement strand
TATTTTCTTTCTTTCTTTCTTTTTTTTTGAGACAGAGCCTCAAGCTGTCACCCTGGATAGAGTACTATGGCATCACAGCTCACAGCAACCTCCAATTCCTGGGCTCAAGCGAGTCTCTTGCCTCCGCCTCCCAAGTAGCTGAGACTGCAGGCGCCCGCCACAACACCCGGTCATTTTTTGGTTGCAGCCGTCATTGTTGTTTGGCAGACCCGGGCTGGATTCGAACCCGCCAGCTCAGGTGTACATGGCTGGCGCCTTAGCCTGTTGAGCCACAGGCACCGAGCCTATTTATTTATTTTTAGACAGAGCCTCAAGCTATTGCACTGGGTAGAGTACCATAGCATCCTCACAGCAACCTCCAACTCCTGGGCACAAGCGATTCTCCTGCTTCTGCCTCCCAAGGAGCTGGGACTACAGGCACCCACCACAATGCCTAGTTATTTTTTGGTTGCAGCCATCATTGTTTGGCGGGCCCCTGGCTAGATTTGAACCCACCAGCTCAGGTGTATGTGGCTGGCGCCTTAGCCGCTTGAGCCACAGGCGCCGAGCCGATACCCGGCTATTTTTAGAGATGGAGTCTCACTCTTGCTCAGGCTGGTCTTGAACTCCTAAGCTCAGGCAGTCCACCTGCCTCACCCTCCCAGAATGCTAGGATTATAGGCATGAGCCACCTCGCCTGGCCCAATAATGAAGAATTTTTATGATTCCATTTATCATCAAGCTCTGAGTCTCATGTCTGCCTTTCCCTTCTCCATCTCAGGGAGCTATGGCAGAAGCAAAATGAACTTTCTTTAAAAACCTTTTATGAGACCACATGTGGTGTGTCATGCCCATAATCCTAGAACTCTGGGAAGCTAAAGCAGGATCACTTGAGCCCAAGAGTTTGAGACCAGTCTGAGAAAGAGTGAGACTCTATCTCCACTAAAAAAAAATAAAATTTAATCGGGTTTATTTTAGGCACCTGTAGTCCCGGTTGCTTCGGAGGCTGAGACGAGGATTGCTAGAACCCAAACCCAGGAGTTTGAGGTTGCTGTGGGCTAGGCTAAGGCCACAGCACTCTAGCCTGGGTGACAGAGTGAGACTCTGTCTCAAAAAAAAAAAAAAATCTTTCATGAAACAAAGTAAAAACCAGGTAACTAATACCAAAGAGTTAAAAGAATCAAGTAAATTTGGCAAGTCGGCCTTTTTGTGAGTTAGTTATGGCCAACTAATTGAGGGCATTTTGCCTGTCTTAACCCTGCAGCTGTGGCTCAGGGTAAGCTGCCAACCCCTTCCTGCCAATTCAGGAGAAGTAGGAGGTTTAGTCTCATCTTGCAGGGCAAATTTAGGAGTCAAATTGGAAGCCAGTAGATCCTGACTTTTTTTTTTCTTCTTTTGAGACAGAATCTGATTCTCTCACCCTGGATAGAGTGCCATGGCGTCATAGCTCACAGCAACTTCAAACTCCTGGGCTCAAGTAATCCACTTGCCTCAGCCTCCCAAGTAGCTGGGATTATATGTGCCCACCACCACATCTAACTAGTTTTTCTATTTTTAGTAGAAACAGGGTTTCACTCTGGCTCAGGCTGATCTTCATCTCCTGAGCTCAAACAATCCACCCACCTCAGCTTTCCAGAGTGCTAGGATTACAAGTGGGAGCCACCGGGCCCAGCCAATCAGAACTCTTTTAGAACCCATCTTAGACACTCGTCTGGCCCAAGCATACCAGGCAGTTGGAAGAATAGGTCTGTCCTCCACAGTAGAGATAATATTCTGCTGAATAGGAGCTGCTGAACATCCACTGTGGGTAGCTAATACCTACAAGTGTGCCTCCTTTCTCCAGTTCACACCTGTGGCAGACATCCATAATCAATTACAGAATCCATCTCACCAAACCAGAACTCCATATTCTGGATAATTGCTACTTCCCAGTCATATAATATAGAATTCTATACCCGCTTAACCCCAGTATGGTCCCCTTGGTTTTAGTTTCCTATTAAGACTCCAGGGGACAGACCAGCACTAGCCTGACCACTGCTCTACCCACAGAGTAGACCCAGGCTGCATGAGCCCTGATGTGAAGAATTCCATCCATGTTGGAGACCGGATCTTGGAAATCAATGGCACACCCATCCGGAACGTGCCCCTGGATGAGGTATGGGCCTCATCACAGTGGTGCCTTCACACTTGGCCCCTCCCTGCACTTGCACTATGGTGGACTCTACACTTCACATTCCTGCTCTCCCCAGATCGATCTGCTGATCCAGGAGACCAGTCGCCTGCTGCAGCTGACTCTCGAGCATGACCCCCATGACACACTAGGCCAAGGGCCAGGGCCTGAGATCAGCCCTCTGGTTTCTCCGGTTCACACCCCCAGCGGGGAGGCTGGTAGCTCTGCTCGGCAGAAGCCTTTCTTGTAAGTCAGCCTGCTTCTCGGGTTGGCTAGGTGTTTTCCCTAATGCTGGGCCTCAGCCCTGGGCCCTGGGTGGGGTACTGGGGACTGACAGAGGGAGGACAGTATGAGGTAATAAATGCAAGGAGACAGCTGCTGAGCAAGGGAGTTCCAGAGTATTCAGGGGACAGGATACCAGGTAAGAGCAGCCAGCGATTAGAGATGAGCTGGGCCCTGAGGCGGAAGCAAATGCAGGGCATCAGATGTAGCAGGAGTCTTTAGGCTTTGTCCTATCTATCATGGGCCCCCCGAAGGGGTGTCTTAACAAAATGATGTGTTTCACAGAGTCCACTCTAGTCCTTATTCAGGAAAGACTTAGAATGGGATCACTCGAGACCGTAGACACCTAGTGGGCCATTGCTGTGCTCCAGGCAGGGTGCCGGGGGTCCCATGTCCTCTTGAACCTGGAGAGGAGGCATGAGGGAAAAACCCAGAGGTGACCTGGTCCTCACTCCACTTACTGTTGGACCTTCTCAGGACTCCTGGTGATGTCTTTCTGGGGTGACAGCCCCTGCTCTAAACAATGGTGGCATTAAAGGTTTATATTTCCTCCTCGCCTGTGTTTATCTAGAGCTCAGGCCACCCTGCGAGGCTACCCATGTGACAGGATTATGGGTGTCCTAGGCAGGGCATTTGCCTCCGTCCCCCAAAGCCCAGGATCATGTGCTAGGAGACAAAGTGTCTGACCCAGGGCCACCCGCGGAGGAAGCTAAGAATAAACATTCCTACTGAGGGCAGTAACAGGACAGTGGGTTTCAAACAGGAAGGCAGAGCAGGATGCCAGGTGAGGGGTGCTGGGTGCTGGCACCAGAGCAAGGGAGGGATGCGGGCTGGAGTCCAGGGGGAGTGAGCAGACTTAAGACCATGGATGGGGCACAGTAGGTAGAAGGAGGGAGGGGCAGGGCCTCAGCTGGGTGCTGCCTCCCCCGGTGGCACTGGGTCCATATGCCTCCCCAGGAGAAGCCGCAGCATCGACAGGTCCCCGGGAGCCGGCTCGCTGGGCTCCCCTGCCTCCCAACGCAAGGACCACGGTCGCTCTGAGTCCCTGCGTGTCGTCTGCCGGCCACACCGCATCTTCCGGCCATCAGACCTCATCCATGGGGAAGTGTTGGGCAAGGGCTGCTTTGGCCAGGCCATCAAGGTACAGCTCATGCACAGTGGTGGGGTGGGGGGGGGTGTTGGTCTGAGAGAGGCCCTTCAGCTCTCCCTTATCAGTGGCTGTACAATAGAAGGGACACATGACTTCTAGACTCCCCAGCCAGTGCTCTCTGCTCCCCGTTGGCCTCCTTGAGCTGGTTAGAGGGTTGGGAACTACCACACAGACCAAAACTGGTGGGGATGGGCAGGCAGGGCAGTCTAGACTGACCTGGAAGTTTCCTCCCCAGGGCCTCACACTGGGCTTTATGCTACCAGCCCTGTGGCCTCTGGGCTGCCCAAACTCTTCACTCTCTTCCCAAGCAGAGACATGAGCCTTTCCCTGTCCCTGATGTCACCTAGCTATGACTGGACTAGACCAATCAGGTGGTCCAGATATCCATCCCCAGTCCCCTGGCCAGCCACTTTATTTTATTTTTTTTATTTTTTTTCTGAGGCTGAGTTTGAAACACCACCTCTGGCATATGGGGCTGGTGCCCTACTCCCTTGAGCCACAGGTGCTACCCATGGCCAGCCACTTTTGACGTCTAGGAGACAGGCCAGCCGAGCAGATAGCTAGCCCTAGGTCAGGGGGTCCTGTACCTAAGTCCCAGCAACACCCCTTTCCTGTTAACTTGATGATTGTGGCCCTGTTAGGAAACCTCTCAGTACTTCAGTTTTCTCAGCTATACAGGGATGACGTGTCCGACCCTGGGGTGTCTGGGTATATCCCAGGCAAAGACAAAGAGTCTGAAGCTATCCGCACATCTCCCTCTCCCCTGGTGGTCCCGGAGTGGGGGCTTCCTAAAGGCAGGCCTATAGCAAAGCCTGTCTGTCCAAGTCTTCACAGCCTTGTGTCTCCTGCACAGGTGACACACCGAGAGACAGGGGAGGTGATGGTGATGAAGGAGCTCATCAGGTTTGACGAGGAGACCCAAAGGACATTCCTCAAGGAGGTCAGTGAGCAGAACTCACACATCCTCTGGGCCAGACTTCTAGGTCCCCATACCCTTCCCCTGTTGAGATAGGAGAATGGGATATTTGAGCCACATGTTGAAAAAAGAAAAAGCATCTGCCATGAGGGCAAGAAGGGAATGGCCCCTGTGAGGTTGAGCATGACTCAGGCAACATGCACAAGGAGCACAGTGGCCAGGGAGGGTAGAGGGGGCCCAGGGGCCCTGGTCGGGGTTGCAGGGAGAAGAGATTGGCGCACAGCTTAGATCAGGCCACGCCTGGCCCTAGCCTGTTTATGTCCCACCAGGTGAAGGTGATGCGGTGCCTGGAGCACCCTAATGTGCTCAAGTTCATTGGCGTGCTCTACAAGGACAAGAGGCTCAACTTCATCACTGAGTACATCAAGGGGGGCACCCTACGGGGCATCATCAAGAGTATGGTGAGTCGGGTGGCACCTGTGGCTCATTGAGTAGGGTGCCGGCCCATATACTGAAGGTGGCAGGTTCAAACCTGGCCTGGGCCAAACTGCAAAACAGAAAAATAGCCAGGCATTCTGGCGGTGCCTGTAGTCCCAGCTACTCGGGAGGCTGAGGCAAGAGAATCACCTAAGCCCAGGAGTTAGAGGTTGCTGTGAGCTGTGTGACGCCACGGCACTCTACCAAGGGCGATAGAGTGAGATTCTACAAAAAAAAAAAAAAAAAAGAGTATGGTGAGTCCTGTGGGACGCCCCGTCCACCACACCACCCCAAACACCACCACTGTTTGGCCGTAGCCAAGGCAGTACCCTCTTAGGACTTAAGTGTCCTCACCTCTCCAGTGGGGATTGACCACAGGGGTCTCAAAGGCCTTGATTCCCAGGCAAATACGGAGCTAACTGCATCTAAAACCAGTATGAAGTTGGGGAGGGCGCAGCCTCTCTGAGGAGCCCACAGACTGTTTTGGGGCCCTGGCTAGCCTCAGACCAGCTATAGCCTGCCACACCTGCAGGAGGCCAGAGGTGCCTTCCAATTATCAATCCATGATGGGCCTCTTTTGCTTCTGGTAAAACTAAATCCTTTTTACTGTTAAATATGTGCCTTAATATTCAGCACTTTCTTTAAGGAATTGGACTACATTAAAAACCCATCTCTAGGAATAAAGTGCTGTGAGGGATGCCTTGCAGCATTCATCCTGGACAGTGTCTGAGATCCAGTGCTGGCTCCCAGCCCCATTTCAGTATCAGATATTTCAGTATCTCCCTGAGACCACACAATTGTGTTTCCCTCCCTAAACCACTGTGTCCTCACTTCCTCACATTGGATTATCTGGTATTTCCCAAAGTGTGGACCCTGTGGGCTGCTAATAGGTGTTAACTTCACAGGAAGAGTTCTGTGGTCAGGTACAATTTAGAATCACGGGGCTTGGCTCAGCGCCTGTGGCTCAACAGGCTAAGGCGCCAGCCACGTACACCTGAGCTGGTGGGTTCAAATCCAGCCCGGCCCCGCCAAACCACAATGACGGCTGCAACCAAAAAATGGCCGGGTGTTGTGGCGGGCCCCTGTAGTCCCAGCTACTTGGGAGGCGGAGGCAGGATACTTGCCTGAGCCCAGGAATTGGAGGTTGCTGTGAGCTGTGATGCTACAGCACTCTATCCAGGGTGACAGCTTGAGGCTCTGTCTCAAAAAAAAAAAAAAAAATTAAGAGGAGGGCGGCGCCCATGGCTCAAGGAGTAGGGCGCCGGCCCCATATATTGGAGATGGCGGGTTCAAACCCGGCCCCAGCCAAAAACTGCAAAAAAAAAAAAAAGAAAAAATCAAGAGGAGCTAATTGGCTCAAAGGCGGACTGCAGTGGGCACAGTGGTATCTGACCCAAATGCCCCCATTGGGTCCAAAGCACTCATTTTCCCAGCCAATGGGGGTATTGGCTGCTAAGGATTCAGAGCTGAATCTCTTCCTGGGTGTTATTCTTGACCTAAAGGAATAAACCACCTGCACACAAATCTCTGCTTCAACGTCCATTTCCTGGGGAATCTACCTTGAGAAAACACCATACAATTAGTAAATCCACTTCAAGAAACTTTTCCTCCATTTTGCTATGTATAGTTACATATGTACAGGATAAATTATTGCAGTATGTTTGCTAAAGCAGAAATTGTAACCAATGTCCATCAACAGGGAGCTGTCAATCATGGCACACCGTGCATTGAACTGATATGCAGCTGTATGAGAAATCACCTTACATCACGATATGATACAATCTTAAGTGCATAAGTTTAAGTGGAAAATCAAGGTATAAAGGATTTTGTGCCTGAGGATAACTTTCTTTCTTTCTTTCTTTCTTTCTTTCTTTCTTTCTTTCTTTCTTTCTTTCTTTCTTTCTTTCTTTCTTTCTTCCTTCCTTTTCTTTCTTTCTTCCTTTTCTTTCTTTTTTTTTTTTTTGCAGTATATGGGGCCAGCGCCCTACTCCTTTGAACCACAGGCGCCGCCCGAGGATAAGTATTTTTAAAATGGAGAATGTCTAACATGATGCCATTTTGTTTTTAAAAATAAAGAGAATATATACATAGACATCCCTCGGCATATGTGGGGGACTGGTGCTAGGAAATCTGTACAGACTGAAATCTGGCAGTCAGCTCGGGAGAACTGCTTACACAGAAAAGTTGGCCATCTGTATACGTGGGGTTTGCATGCCACAAATACTATATTTTTTATCTGTGTTTGAATGGACTTGGGCAGTTCAAGCCCATGTCACTCAGGGGTCAACTGCACACATGTCAATATATTCATAGAATATTTCCAGCCAGATTTAGAAGAAACTAGAAACATTGGCTGTTTCTGAAGAGGGCGTTTGAAAGGGGTGGAAAGCGAATGCCTTTTTGTTAACTTCATAGCTTTTCTGAAGCTTTTAGATTTTGAACCTCATGAGGCATTATCTATTCAAAACAAAGTAAATGAAAGAAAAGAAAAATGAAATGAGTGTTAAGGACTGAAGAGACCTTTGGGCTTAAAGAACAATAGCCAAGTAGCTGTGGATGGTCCTCAGGAAAGCAGTTTCTTCTTTTTGTTGTTGTTGTTTTTATTAAATCATAACTGTGTATATTAATGCATTTATGAGGTACAATGTGCTGAGTTGATATACAATGTGGAACGCTTATATCAAACTGGTTAACTTAACCATCACCAATGTATGTGGTTGGCGCTATAACCACTGTGCTATAGGAGCTGAACCAAGAAACTTTACATCTTTTATGAGGTTTTTTTTGTTTTTGTTTTCTCTATTTTTTGAGATAGAGTTTCACTCAATCACCCTGGGCAGAGTGCTGTGGTATGTAGCTCACAGCAATCTCAAACTAAGCAATCGTGATCATGTTGCCTCAGCCTCTCAAGTAGCTGAGACTACAGGCACCTGCCACAACACCCAGCTAGCTTTTCTATTTTAAGTTTAGACAGGGCTCTTGCTCTTGGCTAGAGTCAAACTCATCAGCTCAGGTGATCCACCCGCCTCAGCCTCCCAGAGGGCTAGGTTACAAGGGGTGAGCCACGCCACCTGGCCAAGAGGTTTCAATAACTGCTATTCATATAGCACTTTCTATAACTAGAAAGAGAATGTTTCAGGGGGCACAGTGAGCAGAGAACAGGAGAGGAGGCAGAGGAAATGAGGGCCACTCTTCCACACTACCTGGGACAGCAGGCACACAAGCTTCATCTCCGTGCTCTGACTCTACCTTCACAGGCAGCCTTCTGAGCCAAACACCCTCCTTCGTGGGCTGCCCAGAAGCCTATGAGGAAGCCCAGCACTCCAGACTCTGCCCTTGCAGGAATAAATGTGGCCAATCAAATTTCTCTCTGTTCAGCCTTTCAACTGTGGTTGCCAGATCTGCCTTAGACAGGAGGGTCTCAAAGTGTAGGGTCTGGACCAGCAGCACCAGCAACACCTGCAAGCTTGTGAAAAATGCAGCTACCTTGGCCCCATCCCAGTGTGACTGGATCAAAGCTGGAGGGGAGGTTCAGCAATCTGGGCTTTCACTGGCCCTCCAGGTGATTCTGGTGCACCTTACATCTGAGACCCACTGCCTTAGAGCCAGACCCCATGAGGCCCAGCTGTGGTAGGACCCTTTTGAGTGGATCCCTGGCTATGTGTCCTTACAACAAAGTCTACCACTAAAGCCAGCTAAGGTTCTCCAGCCTAAGATTTTGTTCCTTCACCAACAGAGACTAACACAACCTTACCCCACTGGACACGCTAACTCCTATTCTTACTTCAAGCCTAACCTCAAGGGCCATCTCTTCCAAAAAGCCTTCCCTGCAGACCTGTGCCAGCCTAAGTTAGATATCCCTCTGTGTTCCTGCAGCCACCCTCCCCCAACTTCTTGTACTATGCTAATTCTTCTGTCCTGTCATCAAGTTTTATTTGTGTACCTCCCAGTAGGGTAAGACTGTGTCTTCTCTATATCTCTAAGTGCTGGGTACTCCATTAATATTAGCTATTAATAGCACTTATTATTAAACATTCTAGATAGGGGAGAGAAGGGAATGTTTACTATTTTATATAAATCAGAGAAGCTTCTTTAAACAATGTCTAACCTATGAGGTTCCCAGGGTGAGCCTGCCAAACCAAGGGACAATTGTGAGTAATGAGCTGCTGGGTTGAATTAGCCCTTGGTTTCTATGCAGGGAATTCTAGGTGGCTAGCAGAGCATTGGCAGAAGCAACAGAAGATGTCCAGATGGTTGCCCAGCAGATCTGGCCTATATTTAGTGTATGTATAGAAAGTCCCTTCTTGACCAGGCACAGTGGCTCTTGCCTGTAATCCTAGAACTCTGGGAGGCTGAGGCAGGAGGATGCCTTGAACTTAGGAATTGGAGGCAGCCTGAGCAAGAGCGAGACTGCCTTCTCTACTAAAAATAGAAGAAAAATTAGCCAGGTGTAGTGGCAGGTTCCTATAGTCCCGGCTGCTCAGGAGGCTAAGGCAGGAGGATCGCTCGAACCCAGGACTTTGAGGTTGCTATGAGCTAGGCTGAGGCCATGACACTCTAGCCGGGGTGATAGAGTGAGACTCTGTCTCAAAAAAAGGGTGGGGGGCAGTGCCTTTGCCTCACTGGGTAGGGTACCGGCCCCATATACCAAGGGTGGAGGGTTCAAACCTGGCTCCAACCAAACTGCAACAAAAATAGCTGGGCGTTGTGGCAGGCGCCTGTAGTCCCAGCTACTTGAGAGGCTGAGACAAGAAAATCACCTAAGCCCAGGAGTTGGAGATTGTGAGCTATAATGCCACAGCACTCTACCGAGGGCAATACATTTCTACAAAAATAAAAATTAAAAAATAAAATAAATGCCCTTTATTATTAGAAAGTCCCTAGTTGCATAAGCATATGTTATTTGGCAGCTTATGATTGGCTAACATGGAGGTTTCTGTCTGACATAAGCATTTACCAGAAAAAGACCGCAGTTGAGTTTTGCTTATATTTGTAGTTATGATCTAAGTTATCAGTAAGTTTCACCTATGTTTGCAGTCTAAGTGTGGTTAAGGCTATTTTTGTAGTGACCTTACCAGATTCACTGCCCACTGCTCCAGAGGACACCAAAACGCTGAGATAGCAGAGGAAGAATTTCATATTACAAGTGCCATGTGAGGAGATGGGAGAAACTTCTCAAAAATGGCTCCTTGAGAATCTAGGAGAAAGGGTTTTGGGGGTTTTGTTGTGAGACAGGGTCTTACTTTGTCGCCCTCGATAGAGAGCCGTGGCTCACAGCAACCTCAAACTCCTGGGCTCAAGCTTTTCTCTTGCCTCAGTCTCCCGAGGAACTATAGGCGCCCACCACAGTGCCCGGCTATTTTTAGAGACAAGTCTTGCTCTTGCTCAAGCTGGTCTCAAACCTGTGAGCTCAGGCAATCCACCCACCTCAGCCTCTCAGAGTGCTGGGATTACAGATGGACAAAGGGTTTTTAAAGATAATTGGGTGGGCAAAGGGTCAAGCAATTGGGTCTGTTGATTGCCTGGATTTGGGGTGGAACCATAAGGGTCTAAAAATTGTCTTCTTGGGCTGAGTCAGTTCCTGGGTGGGGCCTTTAAGCAGTTGAGTCAGTTCCTTAGCATAGGCCACTAGTATGGCTGGGTCAGCAGATCCACAGAAAACAGAAGGTATCTCAAAAACTAGTCTCTTTGGCGGCACTCATAGCTCACTGGGTAGGGTGCCAGGCACATATACCAAGGCTGATGGGTTTGAACCCAGCCTGGGCCAGCTAAAGCAACAATGACAACTGCAACAACAACAACAACAAAAGCCAGGCGTTGTGGCATGTGCCTATAGTCCCAGCTGCTTTGGAGGCTGAGGCAAGAGAATCACTTAAGCCCAAGAGTTTAAAGTTGCTGTGAGCTGTTACGCCACAGCACTCTACCCAGAGCTACAGCTTGAGACTCTGTCTCAAAAAAAAAGGTCTCAGTGTGTGCCACACCTTTTGGGGGCAAGGCAGAATTGTAAGAGGGACTTTACCTAACAAATGCAATCAGTACCCTCAATGAATCCTCAACAATTAAAAAAAATAAATAAAAGCTAGTCTTTGGTTTCACAAGGGTGATGTTATCTATAGGCGTAATTAAGAAAGTTAAGATTCTTTATGACCATCAGCTATGTGACTCTTCAGTAGCAATTATAGGAAATTGAACTAGAGACGGTGACTAGTTTTATTTATTTTTTCTTTTTTTTTTTGCTGTTTGTTTGGCCAGGGCTGGGTTTGAACCCACCATCTCTGGCATATGGGACCAGCGCCCTAGTCCCTTGAGCCACAGGCACTGCTCTTTTTTTTTTTTTAAACACAGTCTCACTTGTGCACTGAATGGCGTGCCATGGTGTCCTAGCTCACATCAACCTCAAACTCTGGGGCTCAGGCAATTCCCTTGCTTCAGCCTCCCCAGTAGCTGAGACTACAGGCACCCACCAAGACGCCCAGTTAGTTTTTCTATTTTTAGTAGAGATGGAGTCTTGCTTTTGTTAAGGCTGTTCTTGAATTCCTAAGCTCAGGTGATCCACTTGCCTTGGCCTCCCAGAATGCTAGGATTACAGGCTTGAGCCACCGCACCTAGTCTTAGATATATATAGAGAGAGATTTTTTTTTTAACTATGCCTATATCTTTGCAGAATTTGAACCCCTTTCACAGTTCCCACCTTGTGACCCCTTATCAGTTTTATAAAGGGAACTTCCATCTTTTAAAGTCTAGCTGGTTTTATTCGCTCAGGAATTTCTTAGGCTCCATCTCCATTTTAATTTTTCTTTAACAAGTATAAAAATTCATGGTGCTCCCCCCACATTTACTCCTTGATTCTAGACCTGTACATCTGTGGGAAAATCAGCACTGCATTTTTTTCATTGACTCAAAGAACATACCACGTCTTATAAGCTAAACCTCAGCATTTCAGGCTGTTGATCCCAATTGGTGCTGTATCTATGTCTTTTATTCCACTAGGCAGTCCAAACGACATGAGGGAAGAACAGTGATTTCTATGGGTTTGAGCCCAGTATCACTTTGCCCTTCCAGTGAGCGACTTGCTTGGTTAGAAGTAATGTCGTATGAGATACCTTACAGTGTATGCAACAATCTCTAAGTCCACAGATGGTGATAGTGTTGCATAGCAAGGCTGGGGAAGGAGAGTCTATATTTACAATACTGTCTATTCCAGTGGGAATAAAAGAAACCTAATGTAATCAACTTGCCACCAAGTTGACAGGCCCTTTCCTGCCTACACCTCCCCAATCCAGGAAAACTGCTGCATCATGGTGTCAGCACCGTCTCTGCCATTGGCAAGCTAGGCTCTCAGTAAGAACAGTGCCCCCTATAGGATGGCAATAGAATATTCTTTTTTTGCATTAAGGAAAGAACCAACTAGGTCACTGCTTGGAAATAAAAGTGTTACACTAATGACAGCCTTTCAAAGTAAGATGGTTCCCCCAGCGCTGGTAACAATGCTGGCACAGACTGGTGAAGAATGCTGATTCCGCTTTATTCTGGCCCCAAAGGTGCTCCAGGGAGAGCCAGGCTAATGGAATCATGGGGCTTAGTAAGAAGGGTGAGGTAGGAAGCAGGGAGCCACATGCCCAAGAGTTCATACAGAGGAACTGTGCCAAAGTCTCTAGACCGTGGAATCCTTTCAAAGCTTCCAGTCTAAGGCCAGGCGTGGTAGCTCACACCTGTAATCCTAGCACTCTGGGAGGCCGAGGTGGGTAGATTGCTTAAGCTCAGGAATTCGAGACCAGCCTGAGCAACAGTGAGACCCTGTTTCTACTAAAAATAGAAAAATTAGCTAGACCTGGATGTACATGCCTGTAATCCTAGCTACTTGAAGACTGAGGCAAGAGGATTGCTTGAGCCCAAGAGACTGAGGTTACTATGAGCTATATTGCCACAGCATCTACACTGGGCAACAGAGTGAAACTGTCTCAAGAAGAAAAAAAGCTCCCAATCTAACGGCTTTCCAACTGCAGAAATCTTTTCTACAGCTACCCCTGTCAAACCTCTGCCTGAACATTTCCAGAGTTGGGGCCCCACTGTTCTCACACCTATGCTCTTAGCACTCTGGGAGGCTGAGGTTGGGGTACTGCCTGCGCTCAGAAGTTCAAGACCAGCCTGACCAGGAACCAGACCCTGGTCTGGTAAAATAAAAAAATTAAAAAAATAAAAAACTGGCTCGCTTGCACCTGTGGCTCAAGAGGCTAAGGTGCCAGCCACATACATCTCAGCTGGCAGGTTCAAATCCAGCCGGGGCCCGCTAAACAACAATGATGGCTGCAACCAAAAAATAGCCAGACGTTGTGCAAGCACCTGTAATCCCAGCTACTTTTGAGTTGGAGGCAGGAGAATCGCTTGAGCCCAGGAGTTGGAAGTTGCTGTGAGCTGTGATGCCACAGCACTCTACCCAGGGGGACAGCTTGAGGCTCTGTCTCAAAAAATAAAAATAAAAATAAAAAAACTAGCTAAGCATCATGGCAGGCACCTATCATCCCAGCTACTTAGGAGGCTAAGGCTAGAGGATAATTTGAGCCCAAGAGTTTGAGATTGCTGTGAGCTATGACACCATGGCACTCTACCCAGGGTGACTGAGTGAGACTCTGTCTCAAAATGAAAAAAAAATTCTTAAATATATATTTTTTTCTGTGTGTGAGGGCCTTCTCTTTTCTTTTTTTTTATTTTTTATTATTTGTTTTTTTTATTAAATTACAGCTGTGTACATTAGTGCAATCAAGGGGTACAATGTGCTGGTTTCATATACAATCAGAAATGTTTTCATCAAACCGTTTAACATAGCCTTCATGGCATTTTCTTTACTTTTCTTTTCTTTTTTTTTTTTCCAGTGGTAAGACAGAATTTATTTACTAAAAAGAATACAGAAAACACTAAAGCTCGTGGTAGAGAGAGAGAACTCAAGTGAGGAGAGAAAAGCTATCTCCGTTTCTCTCCCGGTCTTTCCCCATTTCCCCCTTTAGGCTTTTAGTCTTGGGGTATATATAGATGAATGGGTTCCTTGGCCAGGAAACAAATGAACACAGTCCCTTCTGCTGGGGCAAGGTGAATGAATGTATCAATGAATGAAGGGGCAAGGTGAATGGATGTATCAATGAACAAACACAGTCCCTTCCGCTGGGGCAAAGTGAATGAATGTGTCAATGAATGGATACAGTCCATTCATGGAATTGAGGCCTAGGAAATTCACAAGAAATTGACCTAGGCATAGGAAATGGGGGTTCCACATTTAGTCCTAAGTGTGGCACAGGTGTCTCCTCAGCAGTTGTCCAGCCTTTTTGGCTATTGGAGCCTCTGGTGGGGGTTGGAGGTCCCCCTCCCTGCCTGTCATCCAGCCCCCTGGCTCTTCAGCTGGCTGCCACAGCACCGACACTGCCAAGGAGGAGGCGGCAGGTCTGCCAGCTCCGCTGAGCTGGCTAGGGCATCAAATGTCCTGCATCAATTCTCCCTCTCCGAGTAGAAACTCTAACTGCTGTTAGGGAAAAGGGGCGAAGACTTGATCTAACTGCTCCCTGCTGAATTGGGCCATGATAGAAGGGGGCAGTTAGGGTTTCTCTGGAGGGAAAATGATACAGGGGTTCCTGGACTGGAACCATCTTTATTGTGTGTAGCTTGATGACATTTCTGGAAAACATAAATCTGATTAGTATAATCAATAATAGGCAAAGGTAGAACAGTGTCAGTGATGCTAAAAGAAAACCATATTAGGATTTTTCTTGCTGTTTCCTAAATGATAACTTCAAACTTTCTTTTGGCTCACAAGTGTAGGTGGTCTGTGGTTGACTGTCTTCATTGTCTGCCTCCGTTGAAGATGGAGGGTTCCAGGATTTTACTCATGGATGATGTATGCAGGAATCGACTCCTATAACTTTAATAGCTGTAGAAGAAGACAAGATAACAGGAAAGGGACTTCCCAAGTTGGGGTCAGGGAAGGTGAATTATAGGGAAGAGTTTTGATCATGACTAGATCTCCAGGAGGGAAAAGTTCCTGTTTTAGTTAGTATGTCCCTCCCCAAAAGGGGAGCAGAACTGTTAGAGATGATTAGGGAGGCATGAGAGAACAGCAAGTCATCCCAATTGCAGCTTAGAGGCTGGGAGAAAAATTTGGTAACCAGCTTTCCAGACACCTCCTGTATAGTTATGGATTTGGGAGATAAAAGACCAGGGTTAGAGAGAAGTACCCTGCAGCAACCAGAAAAGGTTGCTCCAGTGTCCAAAAGAAATTTTCTCTCCTGGCGCTCCACTATGAGGCAAACCTGGGACTCTTGAGGGGTGATGACACAAGCTGGAGCCATGAGAATTTGTCCCAGGCACCCTCAGTCCAGTTTGGGCTCCGATGGGGTCACTGTCCCAGGAGGCCTTCGCCTGCCGGGACAGGCCACCCTCCAGTGGTCACCCTTGCATTCTGGACAGGGGCCAGGTGGCTTGCCCAACCGGTGGTACTGCTGGGGGCAGTCTTTTCTGAAGTGGCCAGTCTGACCACATTGGAAGCACTTGTTTTTCGCTCCTCTGGTTTCCCTCTGCCCCTGAAGGTTGCTCGTTTGTCAGAGTGCCATTACTAGAGCTGTCGTTCTTTTCTGTTCCTTTCTCTCTTTTTCCTC
>CAUYON010073899.1:0-17901 GCA_963573935.1 Arctocebus calabarensis | reverse complement strand
AAGGCTAAAACCCAGTTATAGCACAAGAAATGGGCAAAGGGGCAAGGGAGGGGAGGGGAGGGGAGGGGGGAGGGAAAGGGATTGGTGGGATCACACCTACGGTGCATCTTAGAAGGGTACAGGTGAAAATTACTAAATGTAGAATATAAATGTTTTCATATAGTGACTAAAAGGCCATGAAGGCTATGTTAAATAGTTCAATGAAAATATTTCAGAATGTATATAAAGTCAGCACATTGTGCCCCATGATTGCACCAATGTACACAATTATAATTTAATAAAAATTTAAAAAAGAAAAAAAATTATTTTGAAAGGTAAAAATTGATTATGTCATTTTTCTGCTTAGAATCCTTCAGTGGCTTTCTTGAGATAAATATCAAAGTCACTTATGTGGCTTACAAGGTTCTGTGTGGTGCATCCCTTGTATGCCTCTCCAGCTTCAGCCCTCACCACCTCCTCCACTCACAAGGCATCTGCCATGAGGGCAGGCTTATAGTTTCTCCAGTTCATCCAGTCACAAATACTTCTTTCAATTTCTGTTCTGTATGGAGCTATGGAAATATACAAAACAGATGAAAACTCATGGAGCTTGTAGTCTAGTGAGGGAATATAACAGTGAAAATATATAGTTTTATAATTAAAAAAATGTGCATATGTCATATGGGGAAAACAGAGAAAAATGAAGCAGAAAAGGGAGAATGCTAGAACGACCACAATTTCTGAAAAGGTGACAGGTGACAGTCTCACTTATGAAAGAACATTTAAGCAGAGACTTGAAGGACTCAAGGGAGCAAGTCATGGGGCTGCTGGGGGAAATAAGGTTTGTTCCACACAGGGCAGGGGTGTCCAACCTTTTGGTTTCTTTGAGCCATATTGGAAGAAGAAGAATTGTCTTGGACCACACATTAAATACACAAACACTAATGATGAGCAAAAAAAAAGAAAAAAGAAACAAAAGGTCCATGCATAATTTTAGTGATATCTGCCACCACAGATAAGCAAAAGAGTCCTCACATAATAATCCTAACTATGCAGTGGCCCATTCAGGGAGTCATTTAAAATCATGGAGCAGGTCCCAAGTTTGCAATCACTAATGTAGAAAATGTACATATCTCAGTAATAAAATGCCTTTGGGTTTTTAAAAAATTGTTTTTATTATAAAAGTAATAGAAAAGTGGGTAACGTAAGACTAGTGGGATATTTAACATAGTATTCAAGAAACTAATGCATCAATGTCGGGTTCAATGGAAGTAGTTGCGATTCTTAGTGAGTTCTCAAGGTGCTCATCAGATATTTTGGTTCAACTCTCAACATTCTCCCTTCTTGAAAATAGTTGAGCGCAAATGTAGGTGCTGTCAAAAAATGATGATATGAAAAAGGCATGATTATGAAGCGAAGGATATTTGCCTCTGAGAAGACAGAGAAAAGTCCAGTAAAAAGACATGATCAAAATTTTCTTTAAGTTGAATGTCAGATTGTAGCCCTATGCAATTATTTGAAAACTGGGAAGTAAAATATGTATGTTGAATGAAAATGGAGTCACAAATGTACCAAAATATTATTTTCTTGGAAATTTTGAAATCTGTTTTCAAATTTTTATATCTCATGGAAAAGCAAAGCTGAATATCTTTGCTGTTAACAGGACTGTGTTTAACAATGTGTTGAAATGCATAAAATTGTTTGCCTTAATTTGAGCTCACCATAATTTCAGTTTCATTTGGAATCCTATTCTAGTTTGGAACATTGTATTGATAAGTTGATTTTTACTTGGAAGACACATGTTTAACTAATTTAAGTGAACAAGGAAGTCCACTAAAAATGCTAAATTGTAAGCCAATTGTGGCACAAATTTGGGTTTTGATACCATAAATGACTTGATAACATGTCACAAATCACAAAGTCTTTTCAACAATTGCCCTATTTCTGAAAAGTAAATGATGCCACCATAGTCGGCACCAATTCTTATAGAGAATTCCTGGAATTGGGGATGACCCAATCCCTTGGCTCGTATGAAATTCACAGTCTTTATATTATTTGCATGAGGTTATCCATTTTTAAAGCTTTTGTGCATACATTCTCTTGATGTTCAATGCAATGATACTTCATCAAATGTGAGATTTGGAGAGCAATTGCATCATCTTCTATTAAGTTTACAAGTCCCTCTCTGTTACCTACCATCTCTGGATTTACTTGCCATCAGTAACTATAGTTAACTATGTTGGCAGTGGACAAAGAAAATATATTATACTTTTTTACTGCTTCATATATATCTCTGGGTTCAGTTGTGTCTATTAGTGGCACTAAGGAAGCCATTTCTTCAGTGACATTATACATAGTATTCATTATCAATACTTCTAATAAAAATAGCAAGTTGAGCTGTATTTGTAGCATCAGTATTGTCATCCCTCTCCAAAGAATAAAATTTAAGATTAGCAGCTTTAGTCTGGTGAGACAAACTGATTTTAGAAATATCTCCCCTTTTTCAGAGCAAATTATATCTGCCGTGCTTTCCATACATTGCTTTGTAAACTCGCCATCAATAAATGATTTTTATTTTTTTTGCTATTAAATATTCTGCCATATAACTTTTACACTGGAATCTGAGTTGTAACTTTAAAAAAAAAAGTTAAGAAACAGACTTTTTTCAGCTCTGCTGTTTTGTCCTTATGACACAGTCCTTCATATGCATTGGATTTGTCAGCATGTTTTTGTATATAATACCTGTTCGAAGAATAGTCTTTGAAAACTTGCACAAATTCCCTACAAATTAAGCATAGTGCCTTACTATTTGCCTTGACAAAAAAGTCGTCGTCTGTCTCCTTTTCATAGAGTCATCTTCCTCATCCATAATTTTTCTTTTGGGGGGTTCTGTTTTCCTTTGAGATGTTGTAGAAGTCATCTGGGATTTAAAAAAGAGTAATAGGGCAGTGCCTGTAGCTCAGTGGGTAGGGCGCCAGCCATATACACCCAGGCTGGTGGGTTCAAACTCAGCCTGGGCCAGCTAAACAACAATGACAGTGCAACAACAAAATAGCCGGGCATTGTGGCAGGTACCTGTAGTCCCAGCTACTTGGGAGGCTGAGGCAAAAGAATCCCTTAAGCCCAAGAGTTTGAGGTTGCTGTGAGCTGTGATGCCACAGCACTCTACTGAGGGCAACATAATGAGACTCTGTCTCAAAAAAAAAATTAAAAAATTAAAAAATAAATAAGAGTAATAGGTTATGGACTGTATTTGCTGTTGTTATGAAAATTAATTGATAGGAAACTAGAAAGTAGGGTTTGGGTCCTTCCAGGTCTTGACTGCTGATGCAGGGCAAGGAGCAGAGCCTATTATAAAGTGTGGCGGGTCCTGTGTGCAGTGCCACCAAGGTGTGGAAGTACCCTCAATCAAGTGAGAATGCTTACCTGACTTATAAGTAACATCAAGCACCTAATGTTGCAATGGCAGGTTGAAATATTATTAATAATTACTGCTTTGCTAAGTCACCACGAGTACATGTAACATCTGATGGTGTCAATTCAGTGTTTGCCCTTAGAGGATAACACACTGGAAGCCGCACACTGCCGTAAACTGAAGCCACACATGCATACAAATAGCTAGAGCACAAGTATGTTTGTGTGACATTGTGACCCGATGTTGTCATGTACAAGTTTGTGCTTGAGAACTGAGCAACCAAGTTCAACCAAAAAATCACACACCAAAAAAATCTGATCATATTTTAAGGAAGATTAGGATTTTGTGTTGGGCTGCATGTGACCTACAGGCTGCAGGTTGGGCACCCCTGATACAGAGAAAACTTAAAATCCCAAAGTACTGAGATCGAAGAACAGAGCAGAGGGGGCAATGGAGATAAAGTCATATGTGTAACAAAGGTCCAGACTATACACTTAGAGCTTTGTGGGCCTCTGAAAAGTCTTTAAATATGAATGATGTGGGAAGAGATTTATGAGTTCTGAGTGGAGTGGTAACATGGTCTCTCTTAATGACCATTTTATGGAGAATGGACTGTAGAATTAAGGGCAGGGAGACCAGGTAGAAAATGATCTCGCTGGTTCATTGAACCAGGATGGTAGCTACTGAGCCAAGCTCTTTGCAGCCTCAGAGTGTTTGCACACACTGTTCCCAGAATTGCTTTTTCATCTCTTCCTGGGGCTAAATTCAGTGATCATCTTCTTATTTCAAAATTTCAGCTTCAATATCACTTTCTCCTGGCAATGGTCCATCCCTAAACCTTTTTTTCTAGACCAGATTCTTTTTCTGAATACTCTCCTTATTCGCAATATAGTTCTTTAAAGCTCTTGTCACAACTTTAAATAATTATTTGTGTAGTTCTTTATAATGCCTGTGTTCTTGGTTATCTAACCAAGATATAAGTTCTATGAGGCCAAAGGCCAAGTGTCATTTATCTCCTAGCAGAGTTAGTTCCTCAAATATCAGATGAGAAAATGAATACTCCACATTGTCTAGCTAGCTGAGGATTTATCCTTTTTAACAACTCATCTAAAATTTATCGCATTTAATAAAAACATTTAAAAATGCATTGCAAACTTTCCAGTCTTCTAAAATTCTCTGTGGTTGACAATTTTGTTGGTGACTATAGTTGATCATTACTGTATTGACAGTCACACTGTGACTTTGCTGTCTTGCCGAACTTGTTGACTTCATGGTGTGGGGAAGCATTTGGAGATTTTGCCTCAATGCTAAGGGACTCCTACACTGCAGTCCTTTTTAAGTTAAGGTGTCTATGCTTTAATTTTGTGCTTTTCTCTTATTTTAAACTTCTGCTCACTCCACTAAGTATCTGCTCCCTGCCAGATGCTAGACTAGGCTCTGAATATGCTCTGAGCCTGGGAATAGGTACAGTGTGACTTGGAGATCAGCCAGTTTTCTTTAACTTCTATAGATTTGAAAAGCAGTTTGTTGGAGCCTGATGTGGTTGCTCATGCCTGTAATCCCAGCACAGTGGAAGGTGAAGGCAGTCAGATCCCCTGAGCTCATGAGTTCCAGACCAGCCTGATCCAGAGCGATACTCAGTCTCTAAAAATAAGCAGGTGTTGTAGGGGGCACCTGTTGTCCCAGTTACTCAGAAAGCTGAGGCTAGAGGATCACTTGAGCCCAGGAGTCTGAGGCTGCTGTGAGCTATGATGCTACAGTACTCTACTAAAGGTGACAAAGTGAGACTGTCTCAAAAAAAAAAAAGAAAGAAAGACAGAGAGAGAGAATAGAGAGAGAGAGAAAAAGAGAGAGAGAGAGAGAGAAAGAAATGAAAAGGGAAAAGGGGAAACAAAAGGGAAAAGGGAAAGAAAAGAAAAGCAGTTTGTTAGAACTAGTTTCAGAAAGGATTACCTTCTGAGCAAGAGAGAACCTGGGAGATTTCCTTTGTGTTTGCGCAGTGCTGTGTTTGTGTGTGTGCCTCACTAATTCACAGTTCATAATATTTCAAGCTGAGTTAAAATGGGTTTAAAGTATGTCATATATATTTGTAATCTTTGTGGTAAATATTTTTAATATATTTGAGAAATAAATTCAAAATATTATACTTTATTGATTTATTATGATGGGCTTTGCTAATTTTTGATTAGTTTTATCTGTTTATTAAATACTAGTGAGTTTTTAGATATGCAGAGCATCCTCTGTGTTTCCGAGCAGTTTACATGTGTTTTCCCAGACAAGTTCCACACCTCTTCTGTGAAGCAGGTACTACTGCCAAGGCTCAGGTTTCCAGTAAGACCCACCAGGGAGTCATTCTGCCTGGGTTTGCATTCCCTTACTGTCCCTTTCTGCTTCCTGTATAGGAACAGAGAAAATAGCAACTGTGTCAACTTTGCTGATTGGTGTGTAGATCAAATGAAATATTTGGTGTTAAATAGAGCAGAGGGTGTGGCACATTAGTAAATAATAAACATCAACAGTCATTATTTTTGCCATATAGTAGATAATGAAATTAAGATTCAGAAAAGGGTAAGTGTTTTGTCTAAGCTTATCTGGTGAGGGATGAGAAGCACCAAAACTAGAATCCAATGCTTACCATTTTTTGACAGTCTACTTTCTCTATGGTCATGTAGCTGAAGGAATTCCATTTTAAACCAGAGGTTACTTCAAGTTATAGGAAGTCATAAACATTTCTTTCCCTTAAAATATTGTATATTTGGGGGCAGTGCCTGTGGCTCATTGAGTAGGGCACCAGCCCCATATACCAAAGGTGGCGGGTTCAAACCTGGCCTCGGTTGAACTGCAAAACAGAAAAATAGCCGGGCGTCGTGGCGGGCGCCTGTAGTCCCAGCTACTCAGGAGGCTGAGGCAAGAGAATCGCCTCAGCCCAGGAGTTGGAGGTTCCTGTGAGCTGTATGATGCCATGGCACTCTACCAAGGGTGATAAAGTGAGACTGTCTCTACAACAACAACAACAAAAAAATTGTATATTTTGAACTTTTCAGTATTCAATCCTGACTCAATTCTTTTTCCTGATGTTAATCCATATAAACAAGATTTCCCCATGTGTCTATATCAATTCATAAAGTTAGCCTTTTATCTCCTTGAGGAAGTAGAAAAATTTGAACCTCTGTTGAATTATTAAGTTTATCCTCCTCTTTGGAAATTAATTTCTTTTTATTGTTTTCTCAACAGTTACTGTGTCCTGTTTTCATTAAGAATGAGAGTACTGATTCTGAGACTGTTAAATTAAAATTATAAAGAGGTTTTTACTCCCCCACCTGACTTTTGCTTCTTTTTGCCTAACCTCTGCTGTCATGTATTTTATGAAGAGCACTAAATAGGTTCCTATACAAGTCATAGACAGGTATCTACATGGGCTCTTAGGCAGTTTTCTCAATGAGTATTGAACACTAATAAACTTAATGTCAGCCCCTGGCAGAATCTTAGAATAGGCTGGAATGATTGTGAAAAAGCCTTCAGATTGGTTCTGGGTTGCTATATTTTTCAAATATCAACTGGGTATCTTCTTGCTGGGACCCTTAGATATGTTTGGATCACCTGTATAGGAGCAATATTTAACATTTATTTATTTAGAAACCTCCTTTCACCAATATGATAGCATCATTTCCTAGTCATGTTGAATAAGGCCTAAAGTAGATTTCTAGGCGTTTGCAGCTTCCCCAAGGCTAAACCTGAGCAAGCTGATTAGGCCAGTGTGTTCAGTTCTGGGTGTTTCTCCTTTCACCGTCCTTTTGAAGCACGGGCACTAGTATCTGACTTCCCCATTCTCCTCTTCCTTTCTCTTCTGAATTTCTTTTCCTGCAGGTCAGAAGCATAGTCTGTTGCTATGTGGGCCATGAAGAGTTTCCTTGCACATATCTTGAATTTTCTCTATCTTTGTTGTAAAGATTGATATTCAACTCTGCTGGATTTGACTCTTAATCTGTAAAAGGAATTTATGGGCTATAGAAATTCCTTTTTCTCTCTCAAGGATACTAAAAATCTTTTTCAAGACTCTTTTCCCTCTAGGAACTCAAATAAGTCTCATTTGATTGTAAAAACTGAGTTATTACCTTGATGCTCTATAAGATGTTTGCCCTACCCTGGGTGATAACCGAATGGCATAACTTGAATGGAAAGGCTGCCAGGGGTAATATTTACATTGGAATAAAAATGAAAAAAAAAAAGGATTTTAATAATTTTCATGAAACTCTATATTCTGTTCTAGATTACTGATTTAATGAATACGATTGCTTTTGCAGTCTAATTCATTCTGAGTAATAAGTTATAACTCATTAAGCACAGGAACCTTTGAAGAAGCAGCTAGAAAGTGAAAGACTAAAAACTGAAAGCAGGGACGGAGACAACAAAATCATTAAATATAAGTCGATATTGATAGCTCATACATGGCCTTCCCCTTTTCACCAACATCTGAGAAGACCCACAATACTATATGGCAGAATATAAAAGAGTTTTAATATGTAATTTTGATTATAAGGCAATTGTGTTAAACCTATTTTAAAAACAAGCTGAAGAAATAATGATATATGTTTCTATAATTCACTTTAAAAACTTGGAATTAACTTGGAATTTTTTTTTTTTTTTTTTTTTTGTAGAGACAAGGTCTCACTCTATGGCCCTCGGTAGAGTACCGTGGCCTCACACAGCTCACAGCAACCTCCAACTCCTGGGCTTAGGCGATTCTCTTGCCTCAGCCTCATGAGTAGCTGGGACTACAGGTGCCCGCCACAACTCCCGGCTATTTTTCTGTTTTGCAGTTCAACCGAGGCCAGGTTTGAACCCGCCATCTTCGGTATATGGGACTGGTGCCCTACTCGATGAGCACCAGGCGCTGCCCTGGAATTAAAATATTTTATAATGTGGCTCAGCCCATGTGGCTCAACAGGCTAAGGTGCCAGCCACATACACCTGAGCTGGCGGGTTCAAATCCAGCCTGAGCCTGCCAAATAACAATGACAGCTGCAACCAAAAAATGGCCAGGCGTTGTGGCGGGTGCCTGTAGTCCCAGCTACTTGAGAAGCAGAGGCAAGAGACTCACTTGAGCCCAGGAATTGGAGGTTGCTGTGAGATGTGATGCCACAGCACTCTATTTAGGGTGACAGCTTGAGGCTCTATCTCAAAAAAATAAATAAATAATAAAATAAAATATTTTATAATGTTAAAGCAGTCATCTTTGGTTGTCTAAGAAAATAAGCTTGAGTAATAAATCAGCTTATCTATTACTTTACAATGATCCTCAATGAGTGAGGATTTTCCCTATATATTTTTGATATATATGTAATGTATATATAATTTACAGTCATATATTATATGTATGATTGAAGGTGTAATGGCCCAAATAGATCTGCCCTGCCCAGATGAGGCTAACCTTCCCAGGTAGAACTAACCCACCCAGGAAGAATCAAGTATATGGCTCTCCCAGGAAGTGGTGGATAGACCAATCCTTGTCTCCCTAGCCCTTTAAATCCCCCGTCCACCATTACCTGCGTGTGGATTTCTTTCTGGTTGCAGATCTCACCCCACCTGTACCCAGGTGGAATAAAGCAATTTTAATTGCACAAACCGAGACTCCGTCTTCCTTTTTCTCTTGTGCCTCAGAATAGGATTTTATCTTTGGCTCCATAACCTTTCGATATATATTATATAAATATACATAAGAAATAAAGGGAGTTTTAAAGGAATAGGGAAGTTAAAATAGTCTTTGGGATTCCTTCTGATATAGTTTGGATATTTGTCCCTTCCAAAGCTCTTGTTGAAATTTGACCCCCATTTTTAGGTATTTGGGTTATGGAGACAAATCCCTCATGAATAGCCTGGCGCCTTCCTCATGGTGATGAGTGGGTTCTCACCTGTTAGTTCCATTAGCTCATGGGAGAGCTGGTTGTTTAAAAGACCCTGGAACCACCTCCTCCCCTCTTGCTCCTTCTCTCACCATGCGCGTAGCTGCTTCTCCTTCTGCTTTGGCTGGAAGCTCCCGAGGCGCTGGGCAGGAGCCGATGCTGGGGCCATGCTTGTAGAGTCTGCAGAGCCATGGGCCAAATAAACTTGTTTCCTTTATAAATTACCCAGCTTCAGACATTTCCTTTATAGCAACAAAAAATGAACTAACACACCTTCCAATTCACTGTGGTTAAAATTTGAAAACTTTGTTTGTATAAGAAATATTTACTAATTTTTTTACTCTGTTCCTGGAACTAAGCCACACATTGAGAATGGAAGAATAAATAGCTCGATGTGTATGGAGATTATATTCAAGTAGGGCAACGGACAACAAATAAAATAATCACATTATGATTAAGTGCTATAAAGAAGATAAGCAGAGAAATGATAAGCCAAAGATCATTCAGTTTTATTCTAGTTTTCTTTTCCCAAACACTCCCTATTTTTCCTTTTCTCCACACATAATTTTGGCATCAGAGAACCTCAGCCTATAAGTGTTTTAAAGCCTGTGAATGTAAATATAAAGTTATATAATATAGGGCCAAAAACATGAGTCTTTGACAATAGATTGACTGATAGTCAACATTTGGCTGATGTTTATATTGAGATACATGAAATTTTAATGTAGGTCATATTAAGTAGGTTAAGTTAGAAGAGCATCATTTTAAAAACAAACAGTGTAATAATGAGCTTAAAGATATTTGTGTGTTTTATAAAGTATCAGTCATTATAGTTAATTTTTTCTTCCCTTTGCACTTGAAACAGATACTGCTGAGGAAGTAAATGCTGTTAGTTTTTCTATACACAATTAATATTAATGTTTGAAACAAAGTATATCATAAAGAATGACAACATTAATTAGCAACTTGTTTTAAAAATTACCTTTTGAGAAGATAAAGGATAATACCTTTCAGAAGAGCATGTGAATTACTCCTTATCTCTTTTAGGCCAAGTCATTATATTCCATAATGTAATTTTTTTTCATTAGATGGACAGAGTAAAGATAAAAGATGACGATAGAGATAACAGCATACTTCACAGCCTGCTGAAGCAGGTGTTAGAAATGCAGATGAAGTGTCCTGACTAAAGACTGTACAAATCTGAAGTGAAAACGCCACTGGTCTGTATGCACTGTTCTGCACGTATGAAGTTTCAGGTAGTTAAATTATTCATTTTATTGTGTGAACTAGTTCAGGAGTTAGAGAAAAGGTGCCTTTTACGTTTAAACTGTTATTTCCCTTCTTCCTTTTATCTGTACTTGACAAGCAAAATGAACTTCCTTATGTAAGTTTTATTCTAGTAAGTGAATGACTGACTTCTCTATATTAAAAAAAAAAGTATGCCTAGAAACAGATAACCCATAGGCTTAAGTGATGCTATTAAACAATAGAAACCCCAAATTATTTTTCTTCCTCACTTGTGTTATAAAGAAAGCCACTAAAGACAAATATATGTGAGAGTAGCTATCTAACTGTCATTACCATCACCCTCACTATCGGTACTTTTCAAGTGCCCATGTGTGCCTTCACTCATGGTCCGAAGATTTCAAAACATAAGCCATTCCTTCTAGCTTATAATTCAAAAGTCTTGAGATTGTTTTTTTTTAAGCCAAAGAGATATTTAAAAATATTTGTTATGTAATTTTAAAGTGGAGTTACATTTTAAGGGAAATGTTACAATTCTTGGAATTATTTCTGATCTCATTTTGCTTATTTTGTTTTCTGGTGTCATGGGTTGGCTGACCTTGCTACAAAGCGTCACGGTGGTGTGTAGAGGTTGATACCAGTATCAAAACACCTGCTTTTGGTGAACTCGGATAACTTCAAGACACCCCCAAAAAGCTTCACATTTGTCTGGGAGGAAAACAGAAACACTTAATACTCATTTTAAATCTCATTTTTATCTCAATTTAAAAATGAAGAAGCTATGAACAAGATATGTCTTTTAAAAGTTTTGTTTAATTGAACCTGTGGCTCAATGAGTAGGACGCTGGCCTCATACACCGAGGGACGCAGGTTCAAACCCAGCCCCAGCCAAACTGCAACAACAACAAATTTTTGTTTAATCGCCTTTGAAACTCTAAAATTATGGAACTACTGAAATTTTGACTCTATCTGTACAAATGTGTGGGTTTAAAATATCTTTCTCTTGTCTAGGCACCCAGAGCACAGTGGTTCCTGTACCAGCCATGTACCCCAAGGCTGGCAGGTTCAAACCCAGGGCCAGCTAAACAACAATGACAACTGCAACAAAAAATAGCCAGGCGTTGTGGCAAGTGCCTGTAGTCCCAGCTACTTGGGAGGCTGACACAAGAGAATCACTTAAGCCCAAGAGATGAAGGTTGCTGTGAGCTGTGACACTACGGTACTCTACTGAGCGTGACATAGTGAGACTCTGTGTCAAAAAGAAAAAAAAAAACCTATCTTTTCTCTTGGCCTTTAGGACAAGGGGCTTCAGAGTCCAGCTGACTTGGGATTAGAATCCCCTTTCCATCCTTGATAAAATGTGTAGCTTCAGACAACTATGTTAACATCTCTTGAACCAGATTTTACCAAATGTAAAATGAGGATAATAATAATAGTAATACCTGCTCCTAGAAATTGTTGTGAGACTAAATATAAAACTGTGGGCCTGGCACATGGTAGAAACTCGGTGTGTGTCTATTTTCCTTTTTATTAGAGCAGTAGCTTCTCTTGCAGAAAATCCTGCTGGTGCTATATTCTCATTTTATTTTTATAGAGCCATTTAAGAATCTGGAGGGCTGCATTAGAAGGTTGACATAGCCTTTTTTCAGTTTTATTTGGCTTTGTAGTTAGAGATTTGGGGAAGAATTTGTGATACATTGCTTTTAATTGGCAGACCAATAACCTGAAGGAAAGCATTAGATTTGGGGTGAGAATATATTGGTTCGTTTCCTGACCTTATATGTACTAATCTTAAGACCAAGACAAGTCGCCTAACTTATTGGCCTTGTCTTTTGTTATCTGTATAGTGGAGAATGATAATAATACCTTACCTATCTGACTAGGCTGGATTACTCTGAGAATCAGATGAAATAATGTGTGTGAGATACTTTGTAACTATTAAATGTTCTTAAAAGTTAAGTAAACTATTAACATCTGCAATTTATCATTATCAGATATATCATGTCTGCCCTCCTTCCCACTGGAGGGCACAATTATTCCATGAAACATTAAGATTAATTGCTTATTTCCACAGCAAACGCTATCACTTTCTGTGATCCCTTCCTAGTAAATTTGATCTGCTAATTTTGTATCTAACTCAGATATAGAATTGACACTATTAAATAGGCTTGAACACTTATAACAGTATCCTATAACAGCATTATTTCTGCCATAGACTTATGTAGATTAAATATTTACAAAATTTGTGGGGCAATTCTTCTATTTCTCTCATTCTTGACTTGTTTCCACAGCATGGATTAACCCAGCATGGAATAACTCTGGTTTCTTATTACTTCAGAAATGTACTAAATCCCCCACTTTTAAATTAAGGTATAATTTACTTGTTTTTAGTATGCAGTTCAATACATTTTAATAATTGCATATGATATAACCACCACCATAATCAAAGAGTAGAACATTCTGTCACTCTCAAAGTTTCCTTTTGCCCCTTCGTAGGCAATGCCTCTACCCTCTCCCTCCCAGAACCTGGCAACACTGATCTCTTTTCTGTCGCTTTAATTTTGCCTTTTCCTGAACATCGTTGTATAAATTGAATCATACCTTAACATGGTTGAGTTTGACGAATGTGGCTTTTGTTTATTGTGCCACTTTAAATATCTCCTCTCCCTCTTTCTTTGGGATTGCACTTTTTCCCCAGAGTTGCATTTTTTTGAGTGTGCTTTTTAATTGTTGAAAAACACAGCTTGATGTTCTTGACTCCTATATTTATAGACCACTTGAGAGTACCTAAATATTCCCAAGCCTATGCCTAAACATACCCATTTAAAAATTCTTTTCTCTGTTTCCTCTATATTAAAAAAAAAGCTAAATTATCTTTTCAGAATATCTGAAAATGTATTTGTTCCCTCCCACATTTTAGTTCATAGTGTTTGTTTATTAATATTAATAACCAAACCCTTGAATATAAAAATTTACCAGGCTCTAGGAATTTTCACTTAGCTGCAGAATTAGTACTCAGTACTGCCATAGATGTTAAAATTCTTAGGAAACTTAAGTTCTGAGCTATAAAGTATGAAATAGAAATGAATTGCATTAAACCTGATATCACCCCAGAAAGGCTCAAAGTGGTGCAGATATTAATAGATAAGACGGCATTAGATAATATGGGAAGAACCGGTTGGCTGATATTCCTACAAAGTTAAGAACTATATGATGCTTCAGAGAAAAAAAAGCAAAATCATCCACTATATTTAGTATCCAACTATATATAGTGGATATATATCCAACTATATACTGGATGGATACTATATATTATATATATATATATAGTATCCATCCAGTATATATAAACCAACTTTAAGGAGTATATTTTTATCCACATTAATTAAAAAAAAAAGAGAGAGAGAGAGTAGACAGTAACTGTTGACCTCGTTTGGTCAATGGTGTCCTCAGCTCCTGAGCTCTTCCCCTCTCTCTGGGCCATACTTAGCTATTGGTCTTTTATTCTCATGCTTTGTCACCTCCTGGTAGCAGTGGATTTAGGCGTGTGTCCTTGTGTTTTGTCACCTCCTGGCTGCTGAGGATTTAGGCATTGTGTCCTTGTTTGTGGCAGGAAGAAAGGGCAAAGGCATTGCCAGTAAACTTTCCTCTTTATCCTTTTGTGAGGAAGAACAGGCTTCCCAGGAGGCTCTCAGTGGTATTCTGTAATCGTTCCTTTGGCCAGAAATGGATCACAGGGTTACTGGCACTATGAGGAAAGGAGAGAAATTGAGTAGCTGTCAAAGGGAATAGAATCTGGCTCAGAACCATGCTTTCTGACCTCTTACCTTCATGTCACATCCAGGAGATGATAACATTTGCCGTTTATCCTGAGGATAAACAGTGTGTCCCAGGCCCAGTCCTTCCACCAAGAGAGTTAAGGGAAACCCGTATTTTTTGGCTATCTTGTATTTAAGGCACTATTGCTTGGAAATGTGACTGGCTGAGACTAAGGGTGAGTCGTATCTTAGTTTGTACATACTGTTGCTCCAAGGAAAACAGGGTTCTGTTAGCATGTAAGAAGGTGGAAATGGCTGTTAGGTGGGTGATTGTTAGAGTCTGGCATAGGAGCTGTCTGCTGAAAAAATTGTATTTGATTTTAGAATGTGCTGTATTTAGATTTAAATAAATGTGTATCTGTTATTTTCAGAAGTCACTTTTCTTCCCCTTTAATAAAGAAAATACCGTGGTGTGGGGGAAAGGGGAAGTTGTTGTTCAATGGGTGTTCAGTTTTAATTACCTAGCTGAGTAAGTTCTAGAGATCTGCTATACAACATAATGCCTGGAGTTGACGATATAGTATCATGCACTTCAGAATTAGAAGAGAGGGTAGTTCTCATGTTAAGTTCCCTTACCACAAAAACAAAGTAGAAAGAAAGGGCACAAGGAAACACTGAGAGATGTTGTATATGTTGTCTATAACCCTGATTGTGGTGATGGTACACAGGTATTTTTATGTGTTCAAACTCAACAAATTGCACATAATAATATGTGCAGTTTTTTTGCATATCAATTATACCTCAATAAAGCTGTTTAAAAATTAGTGAAACTATACTGTGAAAGAGAATTGGAGCTGGGGAAGTTGGCTTCCTTTCTCAGGTAAACTTTTAGTCTCACTTGTCATAATCTGATTTCTACATGCATTGAAGTATCCTGGTGTTCTGAAAAGGAAACCAAAGGGTAGGAAAGGGCCCATCCCTAGAGTGAACTGGGTTTACATATGAGAGACCAGAATCACACACAGTTGACTCATAAGGAATGACCGTAGGAACCAGGCATTAAACAGATAGGTGGTAGTAGCTTCTTCTATTAAATTGCCAAGAGTGCTCTGGTGGATCATTAGGTCTCCAATGGAGTCACACAGGACTCTGCATGTGCGTTGTCCATAGCAGAGGATGGAGATCAGGTTTCAGGGCCTGCAAAGTACCCATGATGAAGAAAGAGCTCATGGATGAAGGCACAGAAGCTTTAATTCTTCTGTGCCCCAAAATGAATCGATGCAGTGCCTAAAATAGAGACAGGAGATCAGTCCATATAGGTATTTAGTGATAGTCCTAAAAACAAAATAACAGACAAACAAACCCTCAAAATTTAGAGCAAGGGTTCCTTAGCCTAGAGGCCTGAAATCCTAGTAACTTGTGAAATTTTATGTTTGAAATTTACTCTATGATTGTATATAGGTTTTTCTAAAGAAAAAGACTATAACTTTCATCTAATTTTCAAAGATTAAGAACTGAGAGCATATTGAATGCTTAACTTACCTGGACTCGATGCAATATTCCCAATCTTAGAAGAGCTATCTTATAATAAAAAAGAGTTATTTTAAGACAACTGTGGCTCCCAGTTGTTCTGTGACCTGATAATCTCCCTTTCTTATACAGTGTGCTTTATAGAATGTATAGTAACATACCACAAATGGAATATCCATCAGCCCCAAGTCCACAAATTTAGTTTTTCTCTTAAAGAATGTATGCTATATGAGGTATAAGTAGTATTACAGTGGAGCCAGAACCTTTTCTTTCTGCCTTCTAGATTATGTATTCTTAGGAGTAAGTTAAGATAATCAAATACTTAATTATTTACTAGTCCTCCCAGAATTTGAATATCTAAAGTATTTAGATATCTATCTAGTTAGATTTTGAATCATAGCAAAGTAGAGATGTTAGATAAATAGACAAAAAAAGAGCTATTTTTCTCTATTATAAAATATTTCTCAGTTCTTCATTGCCTTCAGAGTTACCCTTATTATTTAGATATGTGCATTTAAATAATTTTCCCCTCGTGGATGAAACTGACATTATTTTCCAAATTGATTTTCTATCTGTAATATTTCAACCGTATTTCAAACCTCATTAAAGTTCTTTTCATCATTTCTCTGACTCCATTAGTTATGGCAGCATCTCCAAATCTAGTTTTCTCAGTAAATTTCATTATTGTGGTTGCCAATTCATTATAAAATGATCTGAGGAATAGGAGGGAGGGAAGAGGAATTGGCATTTGAGGACAAAGTGAAAGATTAGGACTGTTTAGCCTATAGAGTGGAAATTTATCAAATTGTGAATGGCATGGATAAAATGAACATGGACCAACATGGTAGAACAGAAATAGAAAGTTGAAGAGAATATTCTTGAAATTTTCTTGAAAAGTAAGCACAATTTATAATAACAGAGACAAGTAATTTTTAAAATCTTTGAGTGAATTTATTTCAAAATCAATGAGAAACTAAGATACAGCAAATCTTCCTATAAACTCTGAAGAGCTCCTAATTAATCATAAGTGTTATTATGCTAAACATGAATTTTTTTTTTTTTTTTTTTGCATCATGTTTTCTGAATTTTGCATTGGTTAGGCAAGATAGGGTCTGACCTAGAAAGACAATCCCTAAACTGTTCTTATATGAAGTGGGCAAACAAGACTGGTAGTAACCAAGGACCACCACAACAACCATTACTATTACCACCACTGGTAATAGCAAACACTTTGATAGTGGTTACTTTGTGCCAGTTAATCGTCTAGAGCACTTTATATATAATAAGTCATTTATTTACAGACATTAACTAGTCATAATGCCCATTATACTGAACATAAAAATAAGATGCAGAAAATTTACAAAATTTTCCCAAGATCACATAAGCTGGACTGTGGCCACATGGGGATTTGAACCCAGACAATCTAGCTTCCGAGCCTGTGTTCTTAATCACTATACCCTGTTCAAAGAGAAAATCTTCCAAACAGAGAGAAAAGACAACTTTCTTAAAAACAGCAACAATTAGTTTGATAGCTGGCTTCTCTAAAGCAGTAATCAAGGCCCATATAAAATGGAATCTCTGAGAAGGAAAATGAAATTGGAAAATGGTTGCTACCCTATAAGATTATTACCAATTAGACAATCATTCCAGAGTGAGCGTGAGCTCTTTCTCATCTTCCTACCCTCCTGGACCCCTTCCTTGCCTTTACTCTTCTTTTATTTTAAAGACATTTTTGGTCCCCTTCCCTCCCCTTGTGGCAGGTATGGATGGTGTGACTTGTCGGGTGAGAGCTTAGTTGGTGACTGGGACGAGGTTTGGGGAGGTAGGTAAGGCCAGGGAGACAGTTGGAGCTGTCAGGGCCATTAGATTGGTCACATATAAGGTATAATGTCAATTAATTAAGGGCAATGGGATCCAGGCTTCTGTCTGTTGTAGAAGGAAATTACAAATATGGAAAGGATGAAGACTAGAATAAGTCCTGTGATACTGGTTTGAAATTGGAAGTATCAGAATGATCCCATAATTTAAAAGTACATAGGTACATCCATTCGTGGGTCAATGGGCACTTGGG